>RZIQ01000046.1:0-82894 GCA_003992365.1 Aureobasidium sp. P6 | reverse complement strand
GCCCCCCCCCCCCCCCCCCCCTCTCCCCAGCTATCTCGGCTTGGCTCTTGCTTTTTTCTGCTGCGTGTCGATCTGGCTCGGACGGCTTGCACTAGCTCGTCCACGATGCCACCTTCCCCGCAAATTCCGCAAGCCAAAATGCTCAAACCAAAACACAATCATGGCGGCTAACCAATGGCGTGCAGTTATGGAACTTGCTGTCCTTCTCGCAGCAGGTCTGCGTGATTGGATCGATTTCGGTGTCATCATCGGTATTCTTGTGCTCAACGCTATCGTCGGTTGGTACCAAGAGAAGCAGGCTGCCGATGTCGTCGCTTCCCTCAAGGGTGATATCGCCATGAGAACCACTGTCGTCCGTGGCGGTCAAGAGCAGAACATTCTCGCCCGTGAGCTCGTCCCCGGTGACATTGTCATCATCGAGGAGGGCATGACCGTCCCCGGTGACGCCCGTCTTATCTGTGACTACGATGCCCCCGAGGACTTTGCCAAGTACAAGGAGCTCCGTGAGCAGCACGCCCTGAACCCCGAAGAGACCCCCGACTCTGAGGAGGGTGAGGAGGGTGAGGGCGGTATTGCCCACCAAGGCCACCCCATCGTCGCCACTGACCAGTCTGCCATCACCGGTGAATCTCTCGCTGTCGACAAGTACATGGGCGATGTCGTCTACTACACCACTGGTTGCAAGCGCGGAAAGGCCTACGCCGTCCTCATCACCTCTGCCAAGCACTCTTTCGTCGGTCGCACTGCTACTCTCGTCGCTGGTGCCAAGGACCAAGGTCACTTCAAGGCCATCATGGACTCCATCGGTACGGCTCTTCTCGTTCTCGTCATGTTCTTCATCCTTCTCGCCTGGATTGGTGGTTTCTTCCGCAACTTGAACATCGCCACCCCCGAATGGTCCGACAACACTCTTCTCCGTTACGCCCTGATTCTTCTGATTGTTGGTGTTCCCGTCGGTCTTCCCGTCGTCACCACCACCACTCTCGCCGTCGGTGCTGCCTACCTCGCTGAGCAGCAAGCCATTGTCCAGAAGCTCACCGCCATCGAGTCTCTTGCTGGTGTCGATATCCTCTGCTCTGACAAGACCGGTACTCTTACTGCCAACCAGCTTTCCATCCGTGAGCCTTTCGTCGCCGAGGGCCAGGATGTCAACTGGATGATGGCCGTCGCTGCCCTCGCCTCTTCCCACAACATCAAGTCTCTCGACCCCATTGACAAGGTTACCATCCTCACCCTCAAGCGTTACCCCAAGGCTCGCGAGATCCTCAAGGATGAGTGGAAGACTGAGAAGTTCACTCCTTTCGACCCCGTCTCCAAGCGTATTACTGCCGTCTGCACTCTCCGTGGTGACACCTACACTTGTGCCAAGGGTGCTCCCAAGGCTGTTCTCAACCTGACCGACTGCGACAAGGAGACCGCCGACCTCTTCAGAGACAAGGCTACCGAGTTCGCTCGCCGTGGTTTCCGCTCTCTCGGTGTCGCCTACAAGAAGAACGACGAGCCCTGGATCCTTCTCGGTATGCTTTCCATGTTCGACCCTCCTCGTGAGGACACTGCCCAGACCATCATTGAGGCTCAGCAACTCGGTGTTCCCGTCAAGATGCTTACTGGTGATGCTATCGCTATTGCCAAGGAGACTTGCAAGATGCTTGCCCTCGGTACCAAGGTTTACAACTCTACCAAGCTCATCCACGGTGGTCTCTCCGGTGCTGCCCAGCACGATCTCGTTGAGAAGGCTGATGGTTTCGCCGAGGTCTTCCCCGAGCACAAGTACCAGGTCGTCGAGATGCTCCAACAGCGTGGCCACTTGACTGCCATGACTGGTGACGGTGTCAACGACGCTCCTTCGCTCAAGAAGTCTGACTGCGGTATTGCTGTCGAAGGTTCCACTGAGGCTGCCCAGGCTGCCGCCGATATCGTCTTCCTTGCTCCCGGTCTTTCCACCATCGTCTACGCCATCAAGACTGCTCGCCAGATTTTCCAGCGTATGAAGGCTTACATCCAGTACCGTATCGCTCTCTGCTTGCACTTGGAACTCTACCTCACTTTCTCCATGATTATCATCAACGAGACTGTCCGCACCGATCTCATCGTCTTCATTGCCCTCTTCGCCGATTTGGCCACCGTCGCCATTGCCTACGATAACGCTCACTCTGAGCAGCGTCCCGTCGAGTGGCAGCTTCCCAAGATTTGGATCATCTCCGTCATCCTCGGTGTCCTTCTTGCCGCCGGTACCTGGATCGTTCGTGGTACTCTCTTCCTCCGTGAGGGTGGTATCGTCCAGCGCTTCGGTTCAGTCCAGGAGATCCTCTTCCTCGAGATCGCCCTTACTGAGAACTGGCTCATCTTCGTCACCCGTGGTGGCAAGACCTTCCCCAACTGGCAGCTCATCCTCGCAATTCTCGGTGTCGACGCCCTTGCCACTCTCTTCTGTATCTTCGGTTGGTTGTCTGGTGACCCGCAAAACACCTCTCCTCCCTCCGCCTTCTTCCCCAACGAGCGTCTCGACGGCTGGACCGACATTGTCACCGTCGTCGTCGTCTGGGCTTACTCCATCGGTGTTACCATCATCATCGCCATCGTCTACTTCCTCCTTAACCAGATCACTTGGCTTAACAACCTTGGTCGCAAGGACCGTAACATGCACGACACCAAGATGGAGAACATCATCGCTGCTCTTTCCAAGATCGCCCTCGTCCACGAGAAGGATGATGCCACCGGTGGTGACCGCTGGCTCCTTGCTGCCAAGACTGAGGACGATGATGAGGAGTAGATCATGCTTTGATGCTCATTTCATGCGCCGGAGTTCTTATTAATTTTAACTTTTCCTTTCTCTTCTAAATACATGTGTCTATAACACGCCCTCTGCTTGTAGAATAATGCGGAGTAATACCCAACAAAAATATTTCAAAAAACTACATCTATCTCACTGTGCCTTGTGCGATGTTTTGACAATCGTTCAACCAATTTCCACAAACACCCAAAAACACAACACAAAAACGACTTTGTCAAATTTCAGATTCTGGTTGTCAGCAACGTCCCAGCTGTCTGTCCCACTTGGTCCAATTGCGATCAGCAAAACGTGACGAGTTTCCTCTGATCGATTGACATCGTATCGAGTACCCGCCGAGAAAAATGAAACAGAAAAATTTTCACTTCCTTTATCGGAGACCTACAGTCGGCGTTTCACCTGCCCAGTGCTCGACGGGCTGATCAAAGATGGTGTCGTCTCTTCAGATCTCTGTTACTAATTTCTTTGGTCTATCCCGCTATTGATAGCGGGTGTGGACGGCCCCATGGAGAGGGAACCTAGACCATGGGCCCCGTGGAGTTATTCACGGGCTTCTTACGGCCCTACTTCGTAGTTTCTGTTCTTGAACGCTGGCCAGTATCACAACACGCACCACCAAGAGGCACCCGAAACATGACACGATGCACCTTTCTTCAGGCAAAGTGCTTAGAGAACATCCATGGCTTTTCAAAGGGTCGGCCAGACCGAGACGTTTGTGATACATACGAGACGTATCTTTTTCCAACAAAACCGCTCTTCTCGCATCACTGTTAGTGTCGATGGGCTCAACTCTAACTCGTTTAACCAGATTGAGTGACACGGAAAAGCCAAATGGTTGATTGAAGTTTAACCATCGGCAGCCGCGAAAACCTCAAGCATCAAGCAACAAGCAGATAAATCCCCGGTCCGACTCTTTCTCGTTCCAAGCAATATTCCAGATCGTATATCTATGCTTGTCGGTCTTGTTCGTTCGCAATTGTCTTGTCGAATCGCCTTGGCTTCTTCCCTTGAGACGAGGCATTTTCTGACGGTCTTGGTATCCTGGGCTTGATGAACATCTCTAATGCCGAGACCTGGTTTTACGGACGAAGAGGCGCTCGAAAGGCTACATGCAAAAGAATGGTCATACCAAAACACGGGCCGACGCCCAGTTTTCTTGGGGCTCCCCAACCACCGCCAACACACGAGTCTCAGCTGGAATTGACTTTCTGTTTTCTTCATCCGGGCATAACAATTTATGGTCACGCATTTTGGAAGGTTGTTGGCTTTTTGTTTCCGTATGCAAGACTGATGCCAATACCTGTTGCCCAGAGAATGTAACCCGCATCTCTCCAACCTCTGACTCCGCAATTACCCGTGTGTGCCTGCATTGGCAAGCGATGCGGACGTGCAGCACCACCAACCTCTCCGCATCCCCAGCAAGCCTCCGATTATTGTACGGAGAGGTTGTGCTTGGCTGTGACTGACAAGAGTCTTGGGAGTTTCTGTCAGACTTCATACCCCTCGCCTCGAAGAGGATGTTGGGTTGACTGCGCGAATTTGGTCGCCGTGCTCCAAGTCCTTGCTTATTTGTTCGTCGCGATCAACCTGCATCGCGTTTGAAGCCGAAGCATGCGTCGTGCTGCAACTGCTCAGTCTGGAGAGAGTTTTGTAACCACGGGGACTGCTTGTCAAGGTGAGTCTGACTAGGTATTGCCCTGTGTGAAAGACCTACACTTTTGGACGATGAGCGAGCTCGTGATGGTAGGTATCGTGATGGCTAAAAGAGCCTATACTGACTTGACACTGACACAATTGTTCGCCATGACATGGCACATAGAGGGGTAGACAGTCGCATAACACCAACATTTTTCTCACAAGAACATATCAAACCTTTCGTGCCTGCAGACTACCACAACGACCTGGCTGTGTGCACACTTTGTTGGCCGAAGCGGAGAAAGGTACGGGACACCCTCCTACAGCCAGTACAACATCGGATCTGAACCCTCTTTCCTATGTCACAGCACCGACTGTTGCTATCACCCCCACTGCACTGTTGTGAAGTCCAGCCACAACATTTATATCAATGCATCAATTGCTTAGGACATGATCTGCCAATTGCAGGCCATCTTTCACGTCCTTTACGTCCTGTCGAGCAAACGACTCGCAGTATCCGCAAGGATATTTTGGCGTCTTACATCTGAATTCTGTTGACTTCAGCTTAACAAGTGTTCGAAGCTGATCTCTTTGAAGGATTATGATTGAGAGCATGCTCTATTGCGACTTGTGCTGGACTTCAGATGACTATTCTCAGTTGGCAATAGGTCCAGAGCTCTTGTTTGGGACAGGTTACTGCACCTGTCAGCAGTTACATGCTTTTGAGGAAATGTTGAACCGACGATTGAGAAGCTGCTGTCATGGACTCGACCGCTTTGCAGCCTCACACGCATCATCGAACACGACGCAGATTGAAGCGTAGGTCCCTTGTTTTCTTCTCATAAACTTCGATCGATGTATGTACCTGCTATGAGTTTTTTTTCTTAACTGTGGAGTTGTTCGTGGAAAGCTATCGATCTCTGGGAAGTAAGTCAAATTGAGGTTGTTGCGATTGGCTTGCTCCGCGACTGCCTCGTCTGGGTATCCACAATAGCTGTTCTAACTTTCATCAAAAATGAACATACGACCAACACACCATCAACTAGATTTGTTAGTCATGTAAGTTGCTTTGAGTACTTTTGCAATGGCCACGTATAAAAGTTTGACTGTTTTCGTTTTCCTCTATACCCTTCTTTCTTCTACACAAATCTGTTTAAAAAATCCAGTCATGAAGCTCCTCCGTTCGTCCTTAGGATGGCTGACATTGCATGTTGCCATTGCTCAACAGGCTCTCAACAACGAGTACGCTGCCGCCGGGCGACCTGACGCCAAACCTAGCACTCTCATGACATCCGTGGTCAGCAGGTCCAACGTAGTCGCTCACGATGCCTCCGATGCCAACGCCCCCACATCCCATCCCTTGTCTGCTCTTTACATGGTCTACGAAAACGAAGCCCAAAACTCCCCTTCAGCTCACATTGAAGAGTACGAAGCCAACGGCAGCAACGAGCCGAGCCCTGAAGTCGACGCCGACGACGAGATCCACGATATCAGACGCCTCGACGAAACCGACTTGCACAATCTCAAACTGCTCGCCTCGGGTTTCGGCAATGCAGAACTCGCACAGGGGGCTTCCAGTAGCAAACCCCCCAAGGACAAGAACCGCCTCAAAGTCCAAGCACACCTACGAAAATACAAGAAAACTGGTTGCAGAGGCATAAGATTTTCTACGTACCTGATAGATGGCACATGCACCCATGTGGGATTTTTTAAGAGGCTGAAATCTTACCGACTGGACTACATCAAAGACAAGACGGCAGACAAGGACGACGATGATGCAGGCTCGAGAAACTGCAAAGTCAAGTTTTACGCTGACACGGGCTGTCGTGAAGAGATCGAAAGCGCTGGGGAGGGTTCTGAGGGCGAAGACGATACTTGCGTCGATCTCGTCGCAGGTGCGCGCGCTGCCGGTGGTACTGCTAACGCTGCTCGCGAAGCCAACGGCAGAGGTGGTCTGAAAAGGAGGGGAGTGAAAATGGTCTGCGATGAACGTGCCGAGTCCAAGGATGATGACGATTCCTCGTCATCATCAAAAGTCAAGAACTCGAAATCCTCAAAGACCATTGCCGCATCTTCGACCATGAAGCCGGAAGATGATGATTCCTCAACACCGCCAAAAGCCAACAAGTCCTCGAAGAGTGTCTCTGCATCTTCGAACTCCCCTGCCGCAGAAACCCGTCAACTGTCAGCAAGAGCCGTCGAAGCAAAGCCCACCAAATCAAAGAAACCCAAGACGTCTTCAACCACCAATGACGATGACGATGACGACGACGACGCTTCCACCAAGAGCAAGACCAAGAGCAAGAAACCTGGGACCAAGCCGACCAAGTCTCCCAAATCTGACAAGGATGATCTCAACGAGACTGTGACGGTGACTACCACCAAGGTCGTGCATGTCAAGGGAACGGCCAAAGCTACTTCTACAAATTGATCATATTGAGACAAATGAATTGGTCGTAATGTAACGTACAGGCCGGGCAGAAAGCAGGAAAAGGATAGTCAAGGCCGGGAAAGCAACACGAGCCGAAGGCTATGGAAGGTTTGGCATGAAGCATTATAGAGTGACAGAGGACAACAGCTGTATCATCAAGAGACAAGAAAGTAAACCTAGATTTCATTATATCTTCTTTATGTTTTTCGTCACAAAAACCTCACACTAGCGTTAGACGTCGAACTCGCCAACGCACAAACAGGAGCGCTGTTTTGGTGATGAGCGCCTCCATCATCATCCACCCACTCAGCTTCATCAGCAACAGCCGCTTGATCCTTGAGTCCAGTCTCCTCGACCTTGGCCATCGAGCTGCTAACCCTGTTTCCTGCTTCTACTTGCACCAGACTTTTCCTTCCTCGCATCTGTCTAGCACCGCTGAAACTATCATTACTGACCAACTTGCTAAGGCGGTCTTCATCTTTGTCAATATTGCTGTCCTCCCTATTCTCTTTGTCCTCTTCAAACTTGCTCTTGAGTCTTTGCTTGCGGCCCTTGATGCCAGACGCACTGACACCGCTTAATGTAACACGCAAAGGCGACGGCGAACGCGATATTAAATTGCCAGAGCTGTTGCGGTTGAGTCGGTCTGCCCATTTGCGCCTTGCGGCTTCACGACCATTGCTTCCATTGCGAAGGATACTGCTTGGAGGCGGTGTAGGAGATGCTTCGCCCGGACGTACCCATGTGCGTTGGTGTCGTGGCAGCTCCATCTCGACTGCGTACTCTGCGTATTGGGCTGCTGCGCGTGCGTCGGAGTCGTCGCGTGAGAGTGAGCTGTTGGTATCTGTAGTCGTCCAGTTGTCTGTTGTGTTTGCAGGAGGTAGTGTAGGACTGTTGTTATTGGTCCCGCGAACAGGAGAAGGTGAGATAGCGCGAGGGAGACCAGGTGGGAAGACATGTGGTCCTGAGACCAAACGTCTTGGGTTGCGGGCTGGAGGCTCGAGAAGAGATGACGAGGTCGTTTGGCCCCGCGCGCTGGGACTACCTTTGATAGAGCCTAGGTTACTGTATAAACCCATGTTCGAGAAGCGTCGTGACGAAGCAAATAGCACGGGGTCCATCAAACCGCTGCTCGCTCTGTTGCGAATGAAGGATTGTCGCTTCTCAGCAAGAGGTCTACGATCTACGACGCTCTCGGTCTGGCTGACTATACGAATGCTACGGCGCTTTTCTGATTCTGTCAGAGAACGACGTTTGTCCAAGTCCGTAAGGAGTGCAGCAGCCAATGTACTTGAGTTTCTGTTTGAGAGCGGCTCAGGATAGTCTGATGGCTTGACTGAGAGTATGCTGGTCCCGTGCGTGTTCAAGGACCCTCGGCTATCCCTGTCCCCGGTGATTGAGAAGGTGCTACTCAAGCGCCTTCTTTTATTGGGACGGTGTATCACGGTACCTCGTGTCGAAATCCCCAGACCTGGATGCCAACTCTTAACCAATCTCGATGCACGTTTACTAGGGGACAGTCTTGCAAACTCTGACAATCGCTGACGTGAATCGCGACTGTTCTGTCTTGCTAGTTCAGTAGCTGCAGAATAGCTGTGATGTGGTGTATGTGATGTGTCCGATTCTCGGCCCCAGACTGGGATGTTCGAATCCGCCTGTATGGCTGCTTCTCCGTCTCCGAGTGAGCTAACGACAGACAGCTTGCTTTGACGAGCATCTCGACCTCCGATAAAATATCTTGGCTTGTTTGGAGGCTGCATTGGAATTGGTAGGTCGACATTCAGCTGTGGCGGCTCATCTGGAGAACGCTTGATGGGCGATCCGATATACTTCTCCTCATCCTGGTTGTTTTCAATCATCATGGGCTCATGGTCGTCTTGCAGTATAATCGGTCTGATGTCATCTTTCTCTAACTTTTTGCGAGGTTGTTTTCTCCTGCGGCGGCAGCACAACATTGCGACCGCAAAAAATAGAGCCAGAATAGCCAGACAACCAATTGTAATTCCCACGATCACACCTGCAGTCATGTTCTCATTTTTGTCGTGCGTAGCCAAGGAGGTGGGGGATGGCGAAGCAGTCGAAGTAGAACTCGGTGCAGTCGTTGATATCACTCGGCTGGTAATCGAGCCTGCAACAATCGCTGCTGCTTTGAGGTCGACAAAGATCATCTGAGACTCAGATTGGGCAGCCGATGAGGCAGTCAAGGTGATATTGTTTGCGGCGGCCTTGGCTGCAGCCGGAGGGCTACCTTGGAGCTGACGTTTGCTTGCATCAAAACGCAACCATGACGAAGTGGTTCCAAGGTCCACGGTAAGACTCACGTCGTTCTGCTCAAAGAGAGTTGGGGAGAATGTGTAGTTGAATGGTTCTCCCGCTGTTGCTGTCAGATTACCAATTTTGTTTTTGAACAGCGGAACAGTACCAGTGTGAAGAAGGATGTTTTTGACAGCTGTATCTCCGTACGTGTCTGTCACAGCGATAGATATGCTTTGGGACTCAAAGTCTTGTGGAGTTGTTCCTGTCAGTTCGAAAGAGCTGTTGTGAAAGATGAGCCACTCTGGCACTTTCGCAATGATGCGCTGAATCTGATCATTAGCCACTTGACCACCATTCAGGTGTATTTGGCTGCGAAAAGGTCCCAGTGCGACCGATTGTCCTGCTATGACACTGACATTCTCTGTTTGTCGGTCGAATGACAACTGGTTATTGCTTATGAGCAAACTGAACGTTGTCGCTGCTCCTGCAAATCCAACCACATCCGAGGCAATGAATTCCACGCCGTAAGTCTGCGAGCCGGTGACTAGGACAGGAGTCACACCCCAAAAAGTCAGAGAGCTGCTGTCAAATTTCAACCAGGATGGAAGTGGCGTTCTGTCGGCCATCGTCGCATAGTAAGCCTTGATGGTTTCTGGACTGCCAAACAGCCTGTTCGTGAAAGTAAGGGCAAAAGCAGTGGAAGGCTGCAATATTAATGTTGTCGAGCCTGATAGAGGCCCAGATCTTGCAAGATCCGCTGATATGTTGCCTGTCAGGGCTGGAGCGCTGTTGCTTACCACTACCAGAGTGCAACCCATACTGGCGGATCCGTCAAGGCCTGTCGCAACAATATTGAAGACATTGGGTCCGGTATCTCCATGACCGGGTTGGCCGTATAATGTCCTGGTTGTGCTCTCCAGATTCAACCACGCTGGTGCTCCCGCCAAGCTGTAGACCAAGGCGTTGCCATCTCCTGAAGTGAATGTCGTAGGCGCGAGTTGAAAAGCATAGGCTTCGTTGGCGCGCGCGACCAATGGGACTTGGGAGTTGAAAGGAAATGTGACTTGTGGTAGAGCCGACACGAGTGGGGTGAAAAAGACCAAGAAGGATATGCCGCGCATCATGCTGTATATCGGGCAAGGCAGTGGCAGTCTGCACACCGCTGTGGACAAGTTTGGGGTCAATCGTAAGCCAAATGTCGTTGTCAAAGAGCAAAATTGCGACTGCACGAGTGCAGAACAAGATGCATCCCTCGATCCATCACCGCTACAGCCACCTCACACGCTTCTGACGCGAGAAGACGTGTAGAGTGATTGTCCTTGACGTATCCTTGCGTACTTGCCGTGGAGGAATGGCTTTTCGAAGAATGGATTGAGGGTGGGATGGAATTTGTGTGCTGGGAAGCAAGGGAGAGTTGACAGTGACACCACACTCATATACTCCAAGTGTGAACACGAGCGGGCAAAAGAGAAGGTGCACACTTCATCAAAAGGAGCACTGCAGTCAGCGCACCAACATCGGTGTATCGACTCATCGACATTTTGGTGAAGCTTTACCTAGAGCCCATTTGCTGTACACCGATTTCAGAACGTGCAAGCAGGGATATCGGGATAGTCAAAGCCATTGTTCTCGTATCAATGATGTCTCAAGACACATGCCTATGAATTAAGGAATGTGATTTCTCCTTGAACAAAGTACATCAAGAAGTACCAGATGGTAGTACACGAGACCTGTGTCCGAGGAAAATCGAGCTCAGAGCTCAGGACTTAGACGAGATCTTCCTATGCTAAAAGGTAGGGCCTGATGAGACATGATACGTTCTTGTCCTATTTGTCCGTCGGAGGTGATGAGTAGGAGAGAAGACGAGGGCTGGAAGTCGCATTCTGAGGCTCTTACTCGTAGCAGGGTCTAGAATCCGACAGTCACGGCAACTCCAGCCTAAACTTTCCACCATCTCAACTTTGCCATCTTGCCATCTTCAAATTCACAACTCTCGCTCACAAGAAAATCAACCACTAAGACCACCCAAAACCATCAACATGAGTTCATCAGACAATGAGGCAGATGACCTTTTCGGGATCGATGAAGATCTAGTGCCAGTGCGTGAGCTCAAGCAAGCTGGCGTCATGGAGGTAGATTTCGACGGCTTTCTTGAAACACCTTTGAGATTGGAAGAGGATCTCAAGGAGGGATGTGGAGGGATGCTGTGGCCTGCTGGTATGGTCATGGCTAAGTATCTGATGAGGCAAGATCCGAATGTGTTCCAGGACAAATCAATGTTTGTATACCATGCCAAGAAAATGGTACATCTGGCATGATATGCTGATGAGTTGATACAGTGTTGAACTCGGAGCCGGAGGTGGTCTTGTTGGGTAAGTACTTCATCAAGGGTGAAAGGTGCGGAATAGGCTGACAACAATGCACAGTCTTGCAGTTGCTCTGAAGTTTGACCTAGGCCAACCTCTCCACATCACCGACCAAATACCAATGTTTGGCTTGATGGAACGCAACATCGCACTCAACAATCTCCAAGACCGTGTCAAGGCATCAATATACGACTGGGGCGAGCCAGTCCCAGAAGGTATACCGCAACATCCAGATGTCATTCTCGCGGCCGAATGTGTCTATTTCGAACCCGCTTTCCCTCTGTTGCAGCAGACCATGAAGGATCTCATTGGACCCAACACAGTCTGTTACTTCTGCTTCAAGAAACGGAGAAGAGCAGACATGAACTTCGTCAAGGTCATGAAGAAGATGTTTGTGGTGGAGCTTGTGGAAGACGATCCCGACAAACCCCAATGGTCGAGGGAAAATTTGCATTTGTAAGTTAGTCTCATAACAGTGTCTGATGGATTGCTAACTTTCTGTGTAGCTTCAAAGTGACTTTGAAGAAGAAGGCATGATCGGCCAATATAGCGGATTTTGGACTTGCATGTGTCATATGAACAAGCACGGCTGGTCGTTTGAGAGAAGTATAGAGAAGATCAAATGTACAGTATCCATATCAGCACATTCGCAAGCTCAGTCCCCATTCCCCGTCATCATCAAATCATAAGAACGACCGCTTCACATCTCAATCGTAACAAACATACCCATAAGAAATCGTCGACCACACCTCTTCAGATCTCATCCCTCATCAGAATCACCTATTGATCTCATCCATCATCAGCCTCGCCCCGTAATCTCATCATCCAAACTCATCCCTCAATCTCGCTTCTCTCCCCATCCTCCACCTCCCTTTCCCTCTCTCTTACAAAAATCTTCTTCCTCCTCTTCTTCAACTCCGCAAGCTTAAGACTCCTCTTCCTCCCACACCTCACGCACCTACACCTCAAACTGCGGTCACACGCCTTCGCCTTGCCCACCCTCGGCAACCTCAGAAACCTCTTGTCTTGCTTGGCCTCTTGCACCGCACACGCAACCTCAGGCGATGGCGTTAGCGTGATACAAGGTCCTCCTGATTCTGCCGCACAGAGGATTTGCTCTGTATGTTGCGCGTGTAGGCTTTGTTTCTGCACGGTTGGTGGAGAAGGGGGAGGAAGGGATTGGAAGAGAGGTCTCGCGGTACTGCCGCCGATACACGAATGCAGGAATTGTAAAAGATTCGTGCGGTAAATCGCAGGGTTGACGATGAAGTAATTGTCGTGGTGTGAAATGTGCGGATGTATTATATCGATTGGCATGATCGACTTCCAGATATGTTTGCAAAGGGAAAAATTGTTGGTCTCGTAGAAAGTGTGTATGTGTGGGTTTTGTTGGTTGGCAAGTGACGCAAAAGAGAAGGGGGTGGCCTTGAGTCAAAGGTGGGATTGTTGGTCGCCTCGTTCAGAGGAATGCGAGCGGTGGTAGTATGGAGCAACCGAAGCTTACAATGGGTGAGGTGGTGGTTATACTTTCGGGGCACCGTTTTGTGTGGGATTCAAATCCAGGTGTCAAAGAGCATCATCCGTGAGATTTCAAAGAAAATGGCAACAGAAGAAAGACATTCGAGGAAAGTGAAGGAAATGAGGTGCTGGTAGGGCATAAGCGGTGAGTTCAAGATTTGACAGGCACCAAAATAACATTCGACAAGACTTTCAAACATCGCCATTTTTCTAGAGTGTCATATTATGAAATTCTGAATGTGTGCATCTCGACACAGTAAAATGGGTATAAGAAAATTGAAGAGGAATGAAGAGAAAAAGATGACGTCCATACGTCGCAAGGTCATAGCCGCAATGATGACCATACACTCCCAACTCCGACGCTCAATAAACAGCAAAAAAATCATAGTCCAAGCAGAGCTCTCGCAGTTACCCTTGAAAAGGCCCCAAAAGAGACACAGCAACATTACATAAGACCACCGAGAACCAATCTTCCAAGACCGCCAATCTCGGAGCGAACTTCGCGACGAGTGGTATCACCAAGTTCTTGAACGGCATTTTGCACAAGCACTTTGCGCAAAATCTTGTCTGCTTTTCCAAAAGCTTCGCCCACACCAGGACCTATGGCCTCTGTGTTGGGAAGCAGTTGAACGACCCCGGAATATGTGTCGATAAGAACATCTGCCAGCGTCGCAAAGGCGGTATGAAAATCAGGATCGAAGGGCAGAGAGGGCGTTTGCAGGTAGGTGAATTCGGGTAGATTTCCAGATGAGATGGGCGGTAATGGTAGCGAGTCGAGCTGGGAACTCTCGACAGACTCGGACAAGCTATCGATAGCAGCACTGCTAGATCTGCGACCCTTGACTCCGCGCATACCGCTCTTGAACATGGCGCCCATGCGTCCTCGTGCACCGACTGAAGCTTCAGGATTGTTGAGTTGCTGGTAGGTGTCATATTCCGCCAACAAAGCAGCAAGAGAGCGGAGGTAGTCGAGTGGGTTGTCGGAATTCATGTCGAGCAGCGGAGGTATCGAAGTACCGAGGAGAACATAATTCGAAGCACGGCGACCGAGCTTGGTATAATGCATAGACGGGAGTTGGGTGACGTTGGACGGAGTGTAGAGGAGAGAATTGAAGTAGTAGATGTGGCCTTCATGTCTATATCATGTCAGACGCCGCAGCGGAGAGATTTTACAGAACACCTACAGTTTACGGAGATAGTCCAGAGTGGCTATGCGCTTGCGACATGTGTCATGGATGTGGTTCAGCAGAGCAGCAGGGACGAAGCTCGTTTGAGGGCCTTGTGGAGCGCTCGAGGGAACAAGATTGAGCGAACTGCCATTGGTGGCATATGACACTAGCGAAGGACGATCCGTGTCGGAGCGCTTAAGACCGTGGCTGAAAGGCGTGGCCAGCATGGAGAAGGGAGTCTTGGGGACAGGCTCGGCAAGGCTGTATTTACGATCGTGCGAGAAGCTATCCGACGACTTTTGCGGACTCAAGGTGGTGTTGAAGGGTGGCTTGGTCGAGTGAGTGGCATTGGCACTAATAGAACGACTCTGGCGATGCAAGCGGATGGGAGAGCGCGATGGGAGGGCGATTGAAGAGCCACGCGACTTGTGATGGTGGACCGACGACAGCGACTCGTGGGAGCGCAGAGAGGCACTACGACGAATGTCTCCTTCGGCGACTGACGAAGGGAGCGACGTGACGGACGAGTCTCTGCGGGCGCGCGGTGACGGGTCTTCGGTGATGGGCGGCGAGATGGGTGTGACGGTCGTGCTTTCCTTGCGCGACGACTTCTTGTTCGAAAACAACGACGGCTTCCTGCCAAAGATGGACGCGCTCGGAGCCGGCGACGGGTCGGCCATCTTTTCTTTGTTCGCAGACGTTACAACTACTCAGGGGTGGACCCTGTATGCTGCACACATCAAGCAGATCGGGAGATGTTCTCGATGCACCTGCGCCGCTACTACGATACAGGAGGCGTCGCTTTCTGGCTACAAAGTCAGCCCTCTACGACATGAGAGCCAAACTATTACCCTTTTCTTGGCCTGTCAAATCTCCCACGCGACTGACGAAAGCGTAAGCAGGCCAAAGATGATGTCGAAAAGGACTTGGTTTGGTGAAACAATAATTGGAATCTCCTCCGCAGAGAGCCCTCGAGCCCCTGCATCTCACGACCGAAGGCACGTGCATGCCCGATGACCCCCACCATCATCTGCGACTGCCCCACCACGTGCTTTTGTTGGTGTTGATGGGAAAGAGCTCATCACTTCTGTGCCTTCCACTTTCATATCGCCCACCACAACAGTTGTGATAGCCATAGCCATGTCTCCCACCGAGGTACAAGATGACTCTCCAAGCCCAACGCGCCACTCCTCGTAAATCCCCGAGACGCTGACCGTCTCGCAGAGCATTCCAGCTCCTGGTAAGTGGCCTGTCGACCCCCAAGAAGACATCCCGATCAGCCACGACCGCGTCTGGGTCGATGGCTGTTTTGATTTTGCCCATCATGGTCACGCTGGCGCTATGCTCCAGGCTCGTCGCTTGGGAACCGAACTTCTTGTTGGCGTCCACTCAGATGAGGCCATCCTCGAGAACAAGGGTCCCACCGTCATGACTTTAGACGAACGGTAAATATTCGACTCTCCTTCTTGCTTCTCGCTCTGCTATGTTCTAGCCTGCGCATGTGCAAAAGCTGAACCGTGTTTGTTTAGCTGTGCCGCTGTTGATGCTTGTCGTTGGGCAACCAAGTCCATCCCTCACGCCCCTTATGTGACATCTTTGCCCTGGATCTCTCACTATGGTGCCAAATATGTCGTCCACGGAGATGACATCACCTCGGATGCGAATGGCTATGACTGCTACAGATACGTCAAGGAGGCTGGTCGTTTCAAAGTCGTGAAGCGTACACCCGGCATCAGCACAACTGATCTTGTTGGACGCATGCTACTGTGCACAAAATCACACTTCATCAAGGACCTTGATGCCGTACTTGAAGGCCAAGAAGGTCCTGGCGGAGAAGACGAAAGGAAGAAAGCCGGAGAAGATATGAAGGAGAGAATTCGAGAATATGCCACTGATGCTTCCGGAAGCAATCCACTTGTCGAGGTCTGGAGTTGGCGCTCAGCAGACTCGGCTCACTATCAAAGCAACCCGTTCGTCAAGAAGGTTGACGGATCATCACCCTTGCCAGGTCAAAAGGTCGTCTACGTTGACGGCGGTTTCGATCTCTTTTCTACTGGACACATCGAGTTCCTCAAACGGGTCGTCGAGGCCGAAGACGAGAAAGCAAAGCAAAAGGGATGGGACAAGGATTACAGTCCAATCTACATTGTCGCAGGCATTCATGACGATGAAGCCATAAACGATTACAAGGGCATCAATTATCCCATCATGAACATCTTCGAGAGAGGTCTCTGTGTTTTGCAATGCAAGGTACGCCACATCACATCCATCATAATAACCAAAATTCACAAGAAATTACAGTACATTTCGAGCATCATCTTTTCGGCACCTACAGTCCCCAGCAAAACCTTCCTGGAATCACTACCCTACAAAGTCCAAGCCGTGTATCACGGCCCTACCATTTCAGCCCCTCCAGGTCAAGATTTCTACACTGACGCAAAGAAAATGGGCATTTTCCACGAAATCTCTTCGCACCCCTACTCGCATGTACACGCAGACTCGATCGTCAACCGTATTCTGAAGAGCAGAGAACTTTACGAAGAGCGCCAACGTGTCAAGGGTGTCAAAGGTATCGGAGAAGAAGCCGTGCGCAGGAGAGAGGAAATGGAGAAGGAAAAGGCAGAGAAAGACAAGGCCGCGCGGGCATAGATTACGATCCAGAATAGAAACACAGAAGGTGATTTAGGACGGCAGAAAACTCGCCAACATCACAGTCTGGGCGATATAATGGCATTTGAAACGGTTGAGCGTGAAACGAAGCAACATTCGCTTTGCTTCGCAAACACCGGTTAAAACTGTGAGAGGGAGCAGACAATCAATTTTTGAACACGTGCATGCTTTCCAAAGATCTCATTCTGCAATCTCAAGTCCTTCGTGAGGATGACACTTTTCACCAGCATTTGCGAGGACAACTCAACTCGACTCCGGAATCATCACTCCTAAACTTGTACCTCATGCAACATTGCCCATGCTCAAAGGTCGTTATTGACGAAAACTTGCCAGAGCAATATGGACCCTTGCTTGTCCATGTGCCAGTGCACTCGGCTAAGAGTGACCGAGACCACAATCTCCCGAGCACGGAGCTCTTCATGAACTTTCGTACCTACATCAAGAGTCGCTATCAGTTGCGAATCAGTCTTGTCTCTGCAACAAACCCCAGTCCGTTCTTCTTCTATGACCCGCAACTGGTCTGATAGGTGTATGCCTCGGCCGAGTGTTGTGGCGATCTCCAAATGTCTTTCCACTCGCGAAGACGCACGGTTATAACACGGCAACAAGCTCTGGTCAGTGGTTTGCCCATATTGATGGCGTGTCTCATCAATTTAGACCCTCTCGTGCTTGACTCTCTGATGTTTCGAGGACGGCGAGCGATTTCGTCGTTGCTGGATCCTTCGCCGCTGAGCTCGAGGCAGGCAATTGTGATAGTGTTCAAAAACCGTCCAAGGACTACCAATGATTCGAATTTGCAACCGCATCCGTAAGTCATAACGACCAAACCTTACTGTTCAACCAGTCACAAGTCTAGTCAAGAGTCGACCTTTTGTTGTTGCTGTGGAACAAGTCGAAATTCCACCATGAGGCCTGACGATCTACGAGTCACGACTCGCAATTCTTGACTCGCATCTCGCTTCCAAACACATTATAGCGTATCAACTGGTCTGTTGTTGAGACAATCAAAACTCGCTTTTATGAACAATCAAGTTTGCGAGTTCACAGTGTTTCCTGCGCAAGCTCACCAATTTCGAACATGATCGCGAATGTGCTCAGGCAAGAGCAACTGTGCTATGCACATCGATACCTAGAAGCATGATAGTCCTCTTTCTAGGTGCTTTCCGCTTCAAGGTAGCATTTCCTTGGTCTCCTGCATTCGGCTTCGCGCCCATGTTGATCCTCAGCCATATAGTACGAAACAGGGTCCCATATGAACCCACACTTTTTGAGGTAAGCTAAATGTCTACTTTCATAACGCCATATTGGACCGAGTGCCGGTTCTTGACTACCGAGCACAGCAAGTGGAACCACACATGGCCAATGGGGTTGATCATCCTGTTACATCCCGAGCATCTGGACCGCTAACATTCCTTTGTGAAGAGGCTATACTACTTCGCAGATATCAACTAGACCTTTTCAAACATCGGGCTTAATCAAGGTCTGAATCGAGAAGACGAATAGGAAAGTTGATTGCAGATCAGTGTGGACTCTGAAAAGTTCTCGACACGCTATTTATTCATGGTGTGGTGTTGGGGAGAGGATATTGTGTATAAAGTAAGACGCTGTCGTCTCTCTGATCAAGCGCACTTCTATTCCTCTATTCGATCGTACAATACTCACGGTTGCAACGATGTCTTCCACAGCTACCGATGTTCACCGTGCTTCAGCAGACGCTACAGATGCAGTCTTTGAGAAGTCACACAACCACAACCTGAACATCACTTCCTCCCACAATGGCATGACTATTTCGCCAGAGCTATTTGAGAAGCTCTATTTGACGCCCAAGACTCCTAGACATGGTAACAATGTCAAGCGTTTCGCCAACGCCGTACCCATGGGCTTCACCGGTTTCGTGATCTCGACTTTTACTTTTTCGATGATCTTGATGGGCTTTGCTGGTACTAGCAGTCTTGCCGGTGTCGTTGGTATCTTCTTCTTCACTGGACCAGTACTCCTTGGGCTTGCTGCCATCTTCGAGTGGATCATGGGTAACTTCTTCACCGTCAGTAACACCCGTATCGAATCGATGGAGACAAAATACTAACTAGCTCCCCAGATGAACTCCCTCTCACTTTTCTGTGTCTTTTGGCTCTCTTTTGGCATGATCCAACTCCCCTCTCTCGGCATCGCTGCCTCTTACTCTGCTACCGGCAATGCCGCCGAAGGTGCCGCAAGCCCTGACTACAACAACGCCATTGGCCTCTACCTCATCGTGTGGGGTTTCGCCTTTGTCACCTACTTCATCTTCTCACTCAAGACCAATGCAATCTTTGCCGGTATCTTTGGCTTTGCCGCAGTTGCCGTGTACATTCTTGCTGGTGCTTACTTCCACGTCGCCACTGGCGATTATGTCATGGCCCACAAACTTCAGCATGTAAGTACACTTCTGCTTTGGAAAATGGTTGTCGCGAATTGGTACTGATCTTGAGACAGGCTGGTGGCGCATTGCTTTTCGTCGTTGCAGTCCTGGGTTGGTACATCACTTTTGTCATCATGGCTGCTGAGATGCGTTTGGGTATCAATTTCCCTGTTGGCGATCTCAGTCACTTGTGGCCTTCGACTGATGTCGAGTTGACCGAGATTGAGAAGCAAGCTTAAATCTTGTGATGTCTCTTCATGGTTGGATGCTACGTATGTAATAGTGCCTTGGTCAGGTCAGGTCATGGCATGTATGTGTGGACACATTTTTCGAAAACGAAATGTGCGAATGACATGTCCCAATTTTATTGTTGTAAAAGCTTCATAATCTCACAACTGCGAGATGAGTCTTATGAATTTCCATCTGCATTCGATCAACTACACATTTCTTGCGCCATATTAAGAGTAGGAAATGTCTTGGGGAAATAAATTCGCCCATTACTTGGGCGTGCAATTACTCCAGTACTTCGAGCTCTCTCTCTGGGTGCATGTGATTTTGAGATCAAGAGGGTTGGTCTTTGAGCGAACGCTTGTCCTGACAACGTCGGCCGCCTGTCTGCCTCACCCAGTCCCAACCCCAATTCCCAAAAGAAAAAGATCGGAGAAAAAGTAAGACCATCACTTTCTCATAAAACTTCTTGTAAGATGCTGGAGAGGGTCCTCTGCCTTTTGGATATGGGAAGAGTGCGTACAGTAATGGCCATAGTGCCCATTTTTTGTCTGAACGGCAAGAGATGGAGTTCTATAACCTTATTTGCGATGATACTGGTGTTGAGGATGTTGCTCCGAGTCGAAGTTACTCGATGGGCGATGAGATACACGAGGTGCGTTTGACTACCGACAATGATTGTGTACGAGTATGTTTGTCGACAGTTGACGAAGGGGAAATAGAAATTCTGAGATAACAATCATCTCTAACGAACGCACTGATATGGATGGTAGGAATTGCAGAGTAAGGTGTGTAGCAAGTTAAACTAGAACGCTGATCAAATGGACTGGCAGTGAAGGGGCATGATGGCCGCATAGCATATTTCGCTCCCACTTTCAAGTCAAAGCGATCAGACGCCTGATCCACACGAAATCAATGGTGCGGACCTCTTGTGAAACACGATTGCTCCTGTGACACAGCCGCAGCGTACTTGATCATCTTTGAACGCGTGCCTCTCCGCCAGATCTACGACAAAGCATACCATCGACATGATGCTGTTTTTAACCACATGGCTGCTTCTGCTTAGCCTCATCTCCTCTGTTCACTCATGTCGACTTCGAGTATGGGCCGTCGGCCTCAGGAAGAACCAAACACTGGAATACAACCTCGACTTTGTTGGCCAGGCGATTCCCATTCAGCAGCTCAAACCTGAAATCAACGGATACACCATCTCAGCTTCAGATGACCACGCAGAGTTGGTCGAAGCAATACGCAAAGACCCCAGTGTCGGCTTCGCAGTCAGAGTGCCTCAAAGCTATTTTCGCAAGGTGCTTGACGACCAGGCGCGCTTGATTGCACAGCTCGTTAGTGAAGGATTCACTGAATTCGATCTTTTGGATTTCAGATTGAGTCCCGATCACTTTTGGTTTGAGCTGCAAGCCCGAGATCCAGAGGTTTTCGATGACGATTTCAGTCGAAGGTGAATCTACTTGTCCAGCTTTCACAACAAGACAGGACACTGATAGAATACTGACACAGGAGGGTACCGCTGGAGTGGGTGGTTCAGTTTGAAGATGGTTATCATCTCGACGAGCACATCAACTTGGTCACTCGGCTCGATCCTAATTCGGTCGTCACGTCCTCGGATTATCGCAAGAACAGCCACATCATCAGATTCAAGTCCGAAGAGCAGGAAAGAAAGTACCTGCACTTGATCTACGAAGACCCGCGCGTGGTAGATATCTTTCCTGAGCGCTGCCGTCAGCCTAATATCACATTTTTCACCCGTACGGATGATGGCAAATACGTTCCGGGCTGGGAAGATCCCTGCGTGTGGAAAGTTGGTTATCGACGCTGGGGAACAGTAAGTTTTCCGTTCTTTACCCTGCCACGATGATTCTTGACACGGTTTGTCGACAGGAAACGGTCTACAGTGTGGACAGTAAGGCTACAAAAGGCCCTTTCGTTGAGGTAGAGGAATGGAGTGGAATGGCAGGACCTGCCCCGAGCAGCAGGAGCAAGGGCTAGCAGGAGCTGAGTTGAGCTGTCGCTTTGCCCGGAGCTAAGTTGAGCTGTCACTTTGAACTGTAGTCAATGAAAAGGCCACTTTCACCTTGAGTGATTTTTTTGTGGCTCGCATGTGAATTGGACCCACGCAAGTTGGCCAGCCCAAGTTTGAACAACGACAGCACCTTTATCTACGCAACAATTCTGCCATCATGCATCAGCTATCATTCATGTTCTTCTTGCTCGCTCTACTCAATCTTGTCTCTCTGGCTCGCTCCTATGGGCCCCTGATGTGGGTCGTTGGGCTTAGAGAGGGACGATCGCTCGATGACCATGTCGCCTTTATGGAACAGCCAATCCCTATTCAGGAACTTCGACCAGATCTCAACGGATACACCGCGTCCGTCTCTGACGACGACGAAGAATTATTCCGAAGAATTCGTGGTGATGCCATGGTCGGTTTCGCAGTCAAGGTGCCCTACGACTACTTCGGCTACATGATGAATGAGCAGGCCCGCGAAGTAGAATCTCTTATACAAGACGAGCTCTGGGATGAGGATGATCTTAGCCGTATGCCGCCAATGTCGGACGTGCTCTGGGGTGATATGCAGGACAGAGACCTACAGATTCTGCTAACTGACAACACGAGAAAGCAAGTGTGCTGCGCAAAAGTCGATCAAGGCAGAAGACTGACACAAGGCGATACAGAATAGTACCCCTGGAGTGGAAGGTGCAGCTGAAGGACGGATTTGAATTCAACGAAGTCATCAACTCAATCACCAAGCTCAAATTCCACCCACTGTCTGTCTATCAGCTGAACCACCGCGGTAAATACGTCGTCTACTTCGAGAACGAAGAGCAAGAGAGCAAATATCTTTCCATGATGAGCAACGACGATCGTGTCCAAGACGTGTGGCCTGGTCGTGCTTATCGATTGCACGGGTACGACGAGCCGCTTGCAAATGGAACGGTGATTGAGCACTGGCACTGGCAATCGTAGATGCAGAATGTGAATGTGACGGACGAGGGAAGGCACGTTGGAGGACGGACAAGGGAAGGCACGTTGGAGGACGGACAAGGGAAGGCACGTTGGGTGACGGACGCGGTCATGGCTTCGGCGCGACTTCCCAAGATGACATCACCCAAGATTGCATTTCATGAGGCTCCAAGAGCAACTCGAGACTTTGTGACACCCACAATCCAATACTACTGGTATCACTATCAAACATTCTCAAGCCAACATCTCTCATTAGTCACACTCCTCATCGTCCTCCTCGTATACATATGTCGACCTCACACCTAAGCCCGGAGCAGAGCAGCGCTCTGTTTGACCTGTTGACCCACCATGCCACCTACCAAGAAATCTGCCAGTTCAAGTCTCCCAACGCCATCCAAGAATACGGTGCTCCGTTCCAAGACTCCAAGAAGACGACTTCTCCCATCCTTCAATCCTTGTTGTCCAAATTCATCCTGCCACTACCCGGCCTACGCGACGTCTCGTCCGACTTCTGGAAAGTCCAGGTAGAAGACCTGATACAAGAGCTGGCCGCTGCGAACTTGAGCGAGAGTTACGACAAGGGTGTACTTGGTATCCGAAAGACGCTGGCAACTGCCATCTCGGCCTTGATAGAATACCCGGCGAGAGGCTGCTATGGCGGCATCAAGAAGGACGACGCCGCTCTCAAGGAACAACACTTTGACCCCACCAAGCCTGACGACGTCTTGCGTGCGTGGTACGTTTTTATGCAGCAGCTGGTCTACGGCGATCTGTTCGACAAACTGTTTGCAAAGGCAGCAGAGACGGACGACCTGAAAAGGCACGACAGTCTTGTCCAAGCCGCTCACGAATTTGTTGTTGTCAAGTACGTCTCAACCTCGAGACAATGATTATCTTGCGGTCGCTGACAGTCCATAGCCTTGCGTCTTTCATGCACTACACTCTGGTTGTAAGCCCCGAAGGCCCTTCGTTACTACGCATGGTTGAGAACGTACACAAGCTGTGAGTAACCAGTGCCCTCCGATTGAATATTGCTGATCGCCCTTTTTCAGTGCACCTTATACCTTGATGAGACAAACGCTGCGTGTCGGCAATGTTGCTACCATGATTAATGGCATGGTAAAGTTGATGCTTGCCAAGGTGAGTGTCGGTACCTTGACCAATTGGATGGGCATCAGCAGTGGGGCAGACGAAGGCATGAACTTGATGCAGCAGTAAGTCATTGTCTCTTAGGATGGGAGCTGCTTGTTGACTTTGCTCAGAATCATATCCACCGTTCTCGGCTGGGACAAAAAAGAGCTTAAGAAGCGTCTGGACAAGATCGAAAAAGACAAAGACGCTCCGACTAAGGATCAGCGCGAAGCTTTGAAAGACTGGATGGGAAACAGCCGAGAAGAGCAAGAAGAATGCCGCAGACGAAGCCAGGAGCAGTCTATGTCGATCGTGTCGACCATTCTATCACTGTCTTCAACAAGCCCGGATCTCACCGAAAAGCAGCACAAACTGGCCCTGGAGTATCTGTCACTAAGTCTGGCTGTTCGAGACAGGAACAAAATCATTGAGGTTCTGTGCCATCACAATCCCGATCATCTCACGCAAGCCGTACGAGAAGCCGTATCTGCTTACGAGCCCATGATCAGGCAAGTCCATCAAGCCGTCGATCTCAGTGCGACTGTCGCAGACTTTCAGGCTTTCATGGACGATATGATCAAAGTGGCCAAGCCGAAGAAGGATGGCAAGCCTCCGAGCGTCGAAGACTTTGTACATCTGTTGCACAGCCACATGGGCGCTTCGCACCGCTTCATCCATCAGGTCGCAAAGAATGGCAAAGAAGTAACGCAGTGGTTCAAGGACTACGTGCACAAGGCAGCAGCCAACTTCAAGCAAGAACACCCATCCCCAACAATCTTCGACTCTCTGTCTACGGCCTTTGATGGGCTCAAGCCTGAGGAGCAAGACAAAGTGCGCAAAGAACTTGATGCATCCGCCAAATACCTGGACGCTCTATACGCATCTTCTGCTGCTAGAATCAGTGATGTCATCTCCAACAAGGCGTCGACACCATACGGACCAGGAGCCTATCTGGCTAGATGGCAGGAACTGCTCGACTCGACATTGGTGACACCTGAGACTGCCAAGGGACCTGTCCGCAAAGGCGCCAGCAGCAGTGTCAAACAAGAGGCCAGGAGAGACGTTGACGGTGAGATTAAGGAGTCTGGTGTTGAACTCAAGCAGGCGGACAAGATTGTTGCAGACAAGACACCTGAGGCTCCTTCGATCGAAACGACGATCAAGCTCCTGGGTCCGAAGTTCAGAGAACTTTTGCTGGCGGCACACTAACATACAGTCAAGAGTTGTCCGGATCCAAATGCGTGTATGATTAGCGGGACGTGGTCATGATTACGAAGGGACGGATCTCTTTATTCTTTAAAAGATACCCTACTGCCTATGATACCCTTTTTTTTCTTCTTCTTAGACCTGTTCGCTTCAAACCTCCCACACCGATGACGGAGTTGTAAATCGATGCAAAACGCTCTCGTTAGGATGAACACTTACTTAGTCGACACCCCAACATGCCCAACACCTCAAACACACTGATGATTAATCTTCCAAAAAGGCGACACGTCTGATATTGAAACTTACCAGGCAGATCTTACTGCATCTTGCTCTCGGCCAATTGATCCATGTTTCCGTGCTCTCTTTGTTTTGTTATTCCATACGATATTCTTCCCAAAAAAAAAAAAAGAAAAGAAAAAGAGAGGGAGAGAGAGAAAAAAAAAGCGAAATTCGTGATTATGGTAGACTGAAAAGAGTAAAAAAAAAATGAAAACGATTCATCAAGCCAGCCAAAGAAAGAAGAGTAAAAAAAAAAGAGAAAAGTAAGAAAAAATAAGAAAAGAAAAATCGTCATAATCACTTTTGAATTTGTTACTGTTGATGGAATCGATCATTCAAAGATGTAGAGCAATCAATTGCTTTAGAAAAAAAAAAATTCCATACAGTACATCACAAAAATTTTTGGAAACGATGGAGCAAGAGCGAGAGAAGTCAATGGACTGGACTGTGGGAAAAAGAAGAGAAATGCCATCATTACTTGACGTATGCATGGTCATTTCTTGTTCGAAATTCGCGATGAAGAGAAAAAGAAGAACAAATGTCCAAAACGAGAACGAACGCCCTATTTCATTTCCACCCGAGGCGTCATGCCAGGAAGAAGTGGTGGTGGTGGTGAATCCAAAATAACAAAACGCCTGATATGCCCTTGCTTGCCCTCCCGCATTGAATCTCCAAAGAAAGCCCTGAATATTGAGAGAGAATGAGAAAAGGAAAGCTGGTCTAGAAAGAAGGAGGACAAATGAAATAAAGAAAGGAAAGAAGAAGAAATTTCGCTCCCCAAAGTCCCAATGATCCCTTTGATGCCCCGAGGTATCACGCTTGTCCCAGAATTGTTCAGAAAATCCAAAACCCTAGCTCCTGTGGTTCGCTGTGTTGCGTATGTATTGATGTATGCTCATGGTAGTTGTTGTGCCTCATAACGAGAGGGGTGACATGCCCTTGAGCAATTCGACACCAGGCATGACTTGGCCAGCGGCATCGCGGCCAAAGTCGATCATCAGGATACGGCCGTCTTGGCTTGTCGAGACAATGCGACGGTAGTCACACTTGGCCGCCAACATCCATGAAGTGGTCCACTCGTTGAAGCGACCAAGGAGGGCGCCGCTGTCATAATCGTAGACACGGAGGTCCAAGTCGTAGGAACCGCTGACGACGCGGCGGTTTTGGGTGTCGAGGAAGAGCGAACGTACCAACTGAGTGTGACCGGTGAACTGCTTGACCTCTGCGCCAGTGGCGACATCGAACTTGTAGGTAACGTGGTCGTTGCCACCAGCAAGGACGAACTTGGCATCGTCGCTGAACTCAACAGCAGCGAGACCACGCTCCTTCTGAGGGAACTCACGAACGCATTGCATCTTGTTCAGATCCCACAGACGAGCGACACCATCGCCGGAAGCAGACACAAGAAGATTGCCGCGGAGCTGGACAGCGTTGACAGGACCACGGTGGCCGGTGAGAGTGCGGATGGGCTCGAGGGTCTTGCGATCCCATACAATGATGGTGCAGTCCTTTGAGCAAGAGACAATGTGCTTCTCGTCGAAAGCTACATCAAGGACACCACCAGTGTGCTGCTTCAGACGACGAATTGGCTCATAAGTCTTGATGTCCCAGACGAGGAGATCATTGTCACTTGAACCAGTGACAAGGATCTCGTGGTCATACTGTAAGCAGAGGATACTGGCGCTGTGGAAGTCTGAAGGAACGTGGTAGATGCTGTTGCCGTAGGCGGTGCCGTTAACAGATGACTCGGCGTGGTGGAACTTTGGATATTCGACAGTACGCAGGACCTTGGGGCCGGGAGAAGGACGGACGCTAGGACCGCCAATGACCTTCAGGCACTTGTAAGTGTTGATGTCCCAAACACGAATAGTGCGGTCGCGAGATCCAGTGATGATCTTTTGCTCGTCGAATTGCACGCAGTAGACTGAATCAGTGTGGCCGGCCAAGTAGATACCTTTGCCGCCTTGGTCGCCACGAGTCCAGTTCTTGTCAATGCGTCGTCTGGCGTCGTGCATCAACTCCCAGTGTTGCATGGGCTGGTTGGGGATGCCTGTGCCTACACCTCCAATCTGAATAGGGGCAGGAGACACAAAAGTCTGCTTCTCGTACTGTTGGAGATACTGGGCACGCCAGATCAGAGGATCCTTGGCGATGCGGGCCCAGCTCTTGGCCACTCTTTGGGAGGCTTTGAGACTTTCAGAGTCGAGGTGGGAGAAGATCAGAGCAACAATCTCGGTCGGGAGAGCATCAACAGGATCTGAGCATTTGAGGGCAGGTAGAGCGACCTCTGCGATGTCGGACATCTCGACGTCCATGTCAGCGTTGGATGCAAGATCGGCTCCGCTATCACTAGCACCAGGAATGCTGCCGATGCGGCTGCGGTGCAGATCTCTCGTCGCTTGGTAGTGAGGGACGAACGCGCGAGAGTTGGAAGCGAAGTTGGCGGCATTAGAGGCCGAGGCGGCACGGCGAGCAGCATCACCAGCACTCGAGTCGGAAGCATAGCGGTGCATGAAATGTTGGTCGGGGTTGTAGTGAAGAGCGGGCATGGTCGATGATGATGGGAGAGTTGGCGAGGGGGCGTTTACTGGTTGCGGTGTGTCATGTCTGGGAGCTTTCAATGACTGTATTAAGCGATTGGTAGGGTTGAAGCAGCGCTGGATGCCTTTGTGGTAAGGACCGGAGGAAGTGGCGTGTTCGGGAATGGTTGAAGAGAGGACGGATCCTTCGACGCCCTCCATGAGATCGCCAGAATTGCGTCGGCCTCTTCCATGCAGGTGCGCGCGCAGCTTGCCGTACTTTTGCGATGTCTTTCTGAAGATGCCGTTCTCCTTCTGCTGCTTAGTCTTTGTGTTTGTGCCTTGGCTGGGTTCTGCCGACGAGGCCCGCTTCAAAGACATGTCCCTCTCGCGTTGCTGTTCCAGTTGGCGGCCCGACCACTCGACGTCACGGAACATATCCCGTTGTTGCTCGGCTTCGAGACTCTGTTCGGATGTTTGATACTGCTGGGGAGTAGGGATGGGTTGTGTCGAGGGACGAGAGAGTGTGCTGTGACCCTGGATGGAGGGAGTGAGAGTGGTGGTGGAAGGCACCTGAGAGGTGTGAGGTCGGGTCGAGGACGAGAACAAGGTCGAGGATGATGAGGATGAAGATGAGGACGAGGAAGGTGAGGACTCGGCAGCACTGAAAGCCTGGGATGAAGCGTAGTACTTGTGGTGCAGGTCATGGATGTGGGTTAGGTCATAGTTGGACATTGTGGCTTGGGTGCAGCCCCTTGGCGAGATAAACAGAGTTTTTGGGGATTCGATCGAGTCGTGCTGAAAGAGAGTGGATCCTCGTTCCGGCTGAGACAGTGGAGTAGAGCAAAATGTGGCCGAGGGAATGGCTGCGGAAGCGATGGTGATGGCGATGAATGGCGTGGTTAATGGTTAAAAAAGGAGTGGAGATGGTTGGATAGCGGATGTGAGATGTCGGGCGGAGAATGCGAGGAAGAAGAGCAAGAGACGGCAAGGAGTTGAAAAAGGAAGGGAAAGCGAAACGGTTATGAATCGAGTGTTTAGGCGGGGGAGTCGACTTTTGGTATAAACTGGCACCAGCAAGCGACAGCGAAACGGGGGGCGATTCGATTGGATTGGACTGGAATGAAGGAGGAAAGGGAAAAGGGAAGCAACGCAGGAAACAGCGCGTGTTTCTGGCCGTTGAGCCAAAAGGTCTTGGTGTCAAACAGAACTGGGCCCAGTACCAAAGTCAAATGCCGCGCTCGACTCCTGCCATCTCCCTTCGTCGACCAAGCTGCCATCTTCGGGCCCGGCGGATTGCCCTATGCTGGCCTAGTCGTCGTCAGGCCGTCTTGGTCGCCCGCCGCTTTGCCTTGTTCTGCCATGGCGAGACACTCTATCTGCTTCTGAGACATCCCGATCGCGTTATTATTGTTTTCTGCTTCCCCTCGTCATCGTTTCCACGTCCATCACTGCATCCGACAAATCTTACTTTGCTTGTCTCGCACTTTGTCGCCATAAACACTTGCTCCCCCAAAACGGGTCCCCTCGTCCACTCCCGCCTGACCACTCGTCACGCTTCCACGCCGCTGTAAGCCTGTTGGACCTGTTCACAAATCACTACTCTTCTCGAGCCGTTCTCACGGTTTCTACTGTTGTTGTTTCCTGCTTGATCCTTGTCGCATCGTCCGCTTGTGCGCCTGTTCCCGCTGTCTCCGTTCCGAGGGAAGCGGCCTTGTACCAGTCCAATCGTCATTTCTCTTCTTGGCTTACCGCCATCCGAAACCCTGCATCCTGCTTTTTTTTTCTCTGCTGCAGCCTTTTTGCATGCACGTCCAGTGCATCGTTATTCCCTGTTGCAACAATCCAAGTCGTTAAACATGCCTTCCACCCATGCTGCTGCTCTATCAAGCATCGCTTTGTGGTACAGACTCTTCTTTCTCTACATTGAGCCTGTCGCTACTGCTGTCGGCGCCTACTATGCCTGGTTTCAGCAGCACGAGTACCTCGACCTGACTTATGCATCGGCTTCGGCCGTTACCCTCGGTCCATCCGCCCGCGAAAGCATCGTTCTGAGTCAACTCGCAAATATGTACGCTGTATTCGCACTAAACGAAGCCCTTGTCTTACGCTCTACCACCGACCTGCGCGTGTGGAGTGTGTTTCTCTTTGGCCTCTTGCTTGCCGACTTTGGTCACATCTACAGCGTCAAGTATGTAGGATTCGACATTTATTGGAAATTCTGGGACTGGAATTCAATGTACTGGGGCAATTTGGGTTTCGTCTACGTGGGAGCTGCTACCAGAGTCGCGTTTCTGACTGGGGTTGGCTTCTGAGCTGCACCTGCTCGGATGACTTGTCTTTTCTGAACCGCTCAAAGTCTTGCAAGACATGTAAGTTCGACCTTCCGACAATACCGCAACGGTGTGTCTGGCTCTGCGACCTTCTACTGTGAGAGGGTGCACCTTTTCCCACAGTCCAAGCATGTTCTTCGTTGTGCTCTGTTCGGCAACAACGTTCAAACCAGAGCATTGGATACGGCTCGCGTCTCAGATGTCTCAGCCAGGGGCCGCGCTCCGTCGCATCATACAGTTTCCGAGGCTCAGGGGGGAGTCCGGTCTGTGGCTCATGTCAATCATTTTCGCTATAAAGCTTATGTACGTGGTATGCCATGTTACCAAGAGCTCAGCTTTCGATAATGATGTGCACACTATGTGGAGAATCGCTCAGGTCCGTCTGATAGAAGCTCGGGTCTATCAGAGCACTACTCACGACATTTTGAATTTTACGAGCAGCTGATAGAGAAAAAGGCTTACAGCTCGAAGTCAAGTGACGATAGCGTGACTTCGTGTCAAAGTTTGGTGTTTACTGAACAATCGTCAGCTATCTACGTTGACGCAAGGATTTGCGATCTCGACCGGTATCGCTTTTGTTGGCTTTCAGAGCAGAATTCGAGACTGATCCAACTGAAGAGCATGCCAGATAATCTCCTCCAAGTAGCAAATGCTCGCCGAGGCACGTGGTGTACTGAGGCAGACAGCAACAGCGGCCGGAGGAGCAGGCGGACAGGATTTCAGATCTACAGTCTTCCTTGTCTCCATTGCTTGATTCACATCTCACCATCGATGAGTCTATGTTCATCGTGTAGTTCTATGAGCTGTGTTTAGACCTGAGCAGCGTTGGTAGTCAATGCTCTGTCAGAACGGGCACAACGTCCGCCCAACGGTTACGGGCACAGCAGCCACGATTGCATTATTAGTGCAGCGAAACGGCAGCGCAGTACAATCTCCAATGTCTCTTATGTCATTTGCATAAAATGGGTAGGCGACGGTTTCACTTTTATCGAAAACACAATGTGCATCAATCGAAACCGTCAGAAAAACGAGCACTAACCATCGTAGATGGTGAGACCTTTCGCACATATTCCTGGTACCTGTCATTGGAACAAAGAGCAAAGAAACAATCCCAGTGATCAGGTACCTCGAGCGGGAGGACAGTAGTGCCACACAGACGTCTATTTTTGCCTATCTGGAATTACTCCTTGTTGCGTTTGCAGAGAGTGCGGCTGGGCTTTTGCTCGACTGGCACGATGCAGGGAGCCGGTCTCGAACGCCGCAAACAATCACCATCAGCTCTGAATACGAGCAAGGAGCTATGTCAGCTTGCAATAAGATCGGACACGATGTGCGACATGGAGAAGTTTGCAATAATCTTGTCATCCCGCAACGTGAAGGCAGAGATGGCGACCTCCTCATGGATGCATTTCATTCATGGACTGGAGCAAGGCCAAGCCACAGGGAAATTTTGGTTGAACTGGCCAGATGTATGGAAGATGTGCAGAAAGGCCGGTTCTAGTATGCTGTCCCCGAAGCTTGTCCGAGCAAGCAGCCAATCATGATGAGTATCGGTGAATTGATTGATGACCCGGCTAACAAGCTCCCCCACCAACGACCCCGAACACCGAGGGGACAAGGCGACGGAGAAACAGTTGACCCTGCCACTTCTGTCGACTCATCAATCATCCATCTCTCTGCCGTCCTTGTTGGAATTGTGATCTGATCGTTCTTTTCATCTTTTTCTGCACTTTTCAATCGTTTTTATTATCAGCACAATGTCTACCCGACAAGCAGTACGGTCGTTGCGACAGATTACCAATGGCCGCTCGTTCAGCACAGTCGTCGACGACCGCATGGCCATGGCAGCAGGAAGCCCATTGCCTAGGACTGGAAACGTTCTTCAAGAGGCCATGAGACAGATTGGTCCTAGACACGACTGGACCAAGGACGAGATTCGCGAGATCTACAAGACTCCTCTCATGGAGCTGGCACATCAATCGGTGCGTACACGTGCTCAATGACTATGGTAGATATGTACGGCTGACCAAGGTCTGCAGGGGGTACTCCACCGTCGTTTCCACTCTCCCTCATCTATTCAGATGTGCACCCTCATGAACATCAAGACTGGCGGTTGCTCCGAAGACTGCTCATACTGTGCCCAGTCCTCCCGCTACAACACTGGTATGCACGAGGTCATTTGAAGAACAGCAGTGGAAATCCAAGCTAATGACAAAACGACAGGCCTCAAAGCAACCAAAATGTCACCAGTCGACGACGTGCTCGAAAAGGCCCGTATCGCAAAACAGAATGGTAGCACACGATTCTGCATGGGTGCTGCCTGGCGTGACATGAGAGGAAGAAAGACTAGCTTGAAGAACGTCAAGGCCATGGTTGAGGGTGTTCGCGCCATGGACATGGAGGTCTGCGTCACTCTAGGCATGATCGACCAGTCTCAGGCCGAAGAGCTCAAGACGGCCGGTCTGACCGCATACAACCACAATGTCGACACCTCGCGCGAGCACTACCCCTCCGTCATCAGCACAAGAACCTACGATGAGCGTCTGGAGACTCTGTCTAACGTGCGCAAGGCTGGCATCAACGTCTGTTCTGGTGGTATTCTGGGCCTGGGTGAGAAGCCAGAGGACCACGTTGGTCTTCTCTACACTGTCTCCAACATGCCTGCCCACCCCGAGTCCTTCCCCGTAAACGCTTTGGTCCCCATCAAGGGCACACCACTCGGTGACGACCCCACCCGTAAACGCATCAGCTTCGACGCCATCCTCCGTACCATCGCCACTGCAAGAATTGTCATGCCCGCCACCATCATCAGAATCGCTGCTGGCCGTACTACCATGAGCGAGGCCGAGCAGATTTTGTGCTTCAACGCCGGTGCCAACGCCATTTTCACTGGTGAGAAGATGTTGACTACCGAGTGCAACGGCTGGGACGAGGACAAGGCCATGTTTGAGAAGTACGGACTTACTCCCATGAAGAGCTTCACTCGTGGTGGTTACCGCGAGCAGGAGATGGTTCCCAACTACTTTGAGGAAGCAAAGCAGGAGCAGGCCGCCGCCACCACCACAACCACCGCCTAAATCAGTTGTAGACCGAAGGACTGAAATCACGATACGAACCAATCTGTACATATGAGCATACAAATCTAAAACTAAACATATTTTGAAATTTCTTTTATTTCTCAGCTTCTGCTTCGAAAGTTGTTCCATCGCATGGATTGATATATGACCAAGATCACGTGCCGTGACCGAAATTTTCAGATCGGACCTGTAAAGAAATCCGTCCAATAACCACAAAACAACATCACAAATCTTTACTCGGGAGACACTTTAGGACATTTAGGAGAATCAAATAAAATTGGGAAAAAGAACATCTCAAGAAAAATGCCAGTCTCTGTAGCGAGCTCGGATAGTGGCAATTCCAGCGAGTCTGGCGCCAGCAGCATCCACCAAGACCGCAAAGAAGCCAACAACCAAAATGGATCTAGAAAACGACGCAGACTATCACCCACAGGATCAGAAGACTCCAATTCAGACGGGGAAACACAAGCAAATGCTCCTTTGACAATTACATCCCGCGTCCAACCCACCCAGACAATCTCACGCATCAAAGCCAAACAAACCGGACCTGGCGCAGGCAATAAACCCCAAATCAACGGAACTTCAGCTTCCATCGCAGCAGCGCAGAAAGGAGTCACCAAAACCTCATTCGCAGACCTGAACGTGTCACCCTGGCTCGTGTCGTCCCTCGCAAACATGGCCATCAAAACCCCCACCAAGATCCAATCCGCAGCGATTCCCGAAATCCTCTCTGGACGCGACTGCATCGGAGGCAGCAGAACGGGCTCGGGAAAGACTGTCGCATTCGCAGTGCCTATCCTGCAGCAGTGGGCCAAGGATCCTTTTGGAATTTTCGGACTGGTGCTCACACCGACCCGCGAATTGGCATTGCAGATTTTCGAACAGTTCAAAGCGATAGGCGCAGTGCAGAACCTGAAGGTTGTGTTGGTGACGGGAGGGGCGGATATGCGTGCGCAGGCGATTGCGTTGGCGAGTCGCCCGCATATTGTCATTGCGACTCCCGGACGACTAGCAGATCACATCAATTCCAGCGGTGAAGAGAGTATTGCTGGGTTGAGAAGGGTCAGGTTTGTGGTGTTGGACGAGGCGGATAGGTTGTTGGCTGCAGGTAAAGGAAGCATGTTGCCTGATTTGGGGGTTTGTATGGAGGTATTACCCGAGGCGAGTAAGAGGCAGACTTGCTTGTTTACGGCTACGGTCACGGCGGAAGTCAGGGCGTTGCAGGATAAACCCAGGACGGCCGGGAAGCCTCCTGTTGCTGTGTGCGAGGTATGTCTTTTCTCGAAAACTTTCTTATCACTTTTTTTTTTTTTTTTTGGGAGAAGCAGGACTGACAAGACATGAAACAGGTCGATCTAGACAACCTCGCAGTACCAGACACGCTCCAACAAACATACTGTCTGGTCAACGTCGTGCACAAAGAAAAGGTACCTTCTTTTTCCTCTGCCATTCTCCCCTTTTCTTCCCACCTTTTGTACTAACATGACACCAACCAGTACCTGCACGTCCTACTGCTCACAGAAGCGAACGTCAAAAAGCCAACAATCATCTTTGTCAACCGCACCACCACCGCCACCCTCCTCGAACACCTCTTGCGCTCCCTCTCGCATCGCGTCACGTCGTTGCATTCGGCACTGGCCCAACACGACCGCACCAACAACCTCGCCCGCTTCCGCGCCTCTGCCGCCCGCATCCTCGTCTGCACCGACGTCGCAGCCCGCGGTCTCGACATCCCGGACGTCGCCCTCGTCATCAACTACGACCTCCCCCGCGACCCGGACGACTACGTGCACAGGGTCGGCCGTACAGCGCGTGCCGGACGCCAGGGCGTGGCCATCAGTCTGGTGGGCCAGAGGGATGTAGGACTGGTCCAAGCGATCGAGGACAGGGTCCACGCCAAGATGGTCGAGTACGAAGAGCAAGGCGTCAATGTCGAAAGCAGGGTCGTCAGGGATGCGTTGAACGTCGTGGGCGACAAGAAGAGAGAGGCGCTTTTGGCCATCGAGGAAGGCAGGGATGTCAAGGGCAAGAGGAGGAAAGGGTTGGGTGGTGTCAAGCGCGTTTGAAAAGAGTTTCGTTGTTGCGTCGAACGAGGAGCCAGGGGATTGATTGTTTAACGCGGTGTGTCAACACTTGCCGTCACTCGCGCCGGCTTCTAGACTGCTCCCATATTGCACCGACAAAGAAGCAAACACCCTGCCTTTTTTTTTCTTTCCATCACTGCTTATCTTCTGCATGTGACCTGCTGATTGTGCCATTCAGACCATGACAAGGGGTTAAGCTGGATTTGGAAAACTAACAAACCAGAGATCTTGGGTTCTCGAATCAGCCAAGGGAAATGGTTTTTGTTTTTGGACGCGGCTGTATGTGGCTGCTACGAGGGACTCGTCTGGAGAATCAAGAACACTACTTCTGTCATGAGTTGACATGAAAAGACATGAACATGAGTTGACATGAGTTGACATGAAAAGGAGCTTGATCGATGTAAAAGAGAAAGATTCCGCAAACAAGGCTGTTATATAATCGATGCCATGTACGAACCAAAGAGAAAGGGAAAAAAAAGAACAAAAGGGGGTATATCCATGTGCCAATAAAACAAAACAAAAGACCAACTCCCAAACAAACCAAATATAAAACTCCCTTCTTGTGTGCAAAACTAACCCGATCCATCCACTTCCCCTTTTTCTCAATGAATCTTCTTGATCCTCTTTTTGGCAACGTCAATCTTGCCTTGCACCCTATCCACATCCTGGTCCATCATGTCCAGCATCTGATTCTGGACGACCAACTCCTCGTTGATCATGATGCCCATTTCCTTCATTCTGGTCACGGCCCTTCCAATCTCGAGCACATCCTGTTCTTGCTCGCCCATGATGCGTTTCTGTAACTGCAGCACACCCTGATTGTCCAACTCTCGCGTGCGGTCGGTCTCTTGCGCGGGTCCGCCCAACACACGTCTAGAGTTTCTCGCGGGTGCATCGCCCCAGAGCGCGCGTTTGTCGGCGTCAGAGGCAGCGGCGGCGGCCGAGGTTGCGCTCAACATGCTTCCCTGGGGTTTGACGACCAAAGACTTGAGCGTCGATTCCAAAGATTCCGTCTCTGCGCGGGCGAGGCCGATCATGTCGCGTCGACGGCGTAGCTCGCCTTCGCCCAGCTGCTGGTTCTGCTGTCCCCATCCGCCGTCGTCGTCGTCGTCATCTTTGGTCTTCTTGGCCATCTTGGCCAAGGCATCGTCCAACCTCGCGAGACCGGTGGCAGCACGCACCAACGCCGCCTTTGCATCCGCGGAAATGGCGTGTTGCTCTTGCGCCGTGGCGGCCGTGTCCCTCTTCTTGAGCAATTGCCTCGCATTGTGCAGCTGGTTCTTGACGTCGCGGTGCAGGTCCAACCATGCGGCCGGATCGCTCACACTGTCGTTGGTCTGCATGATTTTGTGTTGCCTTTCATCCTGCGGTAAGCCCAGGAAATGCCGCCAGGTGATTGAAGCGCGCCATCGGGCATCCTGTGCGTCGACGATGGCTCTGACGTAGGCTTCCAGGCCGCGGCGTCGTTGCTCGGTGAGGGCCGGGTTGTCGACTGTCCGTCGCAGCCAGGATTTGGGCGGTAGAGATGCAGGCGGGGCAGCACCAGTGGAGGATACGAGTGCGTCGTGCAGGGCTGTAAAGTCGGAGTAGCGTTTGAGGGTTTCGTGTGTGCGGATGGGGAGGGCGAGTTGGATGTGGTAGAGGGTGTATGTCTTGGCGTTTTCCTCGCGGGTTGAGGTTGTCGGGATCGAGATTTGGAGGGCGGGCGCCATGTTTGGTAGATGTCTGGGATGGTAGATGGAGAGGGCAAAGCTAGACGCCTACAATCAACAGTGGTGATTCAGGTCTTGTTGTTGCGAAGTTGCTATGAAGTCACAGCGCACGTGCGTTCAAGTGGCTCGGCTAGCCGTCTCCATCTCTTTTATGCCTTTCTCGACTTGCACATAATTAATTATCCTCAGCCTCTTTCCTATCATCGTCGAATCTGTCTCTGAACTCGAAAGCATTTCATCAAAGTCATGAAGAATCAAGTCATTCTGCTAGTAATAACACACAGACCATCTTACGTCAGGTGCATATCCATCACAACATAATCCATACACATCAAGACCTGCCGACAAGCAAATCGACATGGTATACCGTCAACCTATCTTGTCATCTCTCCGTATGTACAGAGCCCATCAAAGAATTTTGCTCTCATTCACTCCTCACTTGTTCCTCCATTCGTAAACTCATCAAGCTAAAACGAGGGTATGATGTTTTTGTATGTTTTTCTCTTTCCATTCTTCTTCTTTCACACACGCGCTCTACCAGGTCGAATGGTAGCCAGTAGGCATCGTGTAGGTCGTCCACGATGTGTGGCCGTGTCCTTTGATCGACGACGACGAAGATGAGTGCGACGACGAGTGGCTGGACGAGTGAGACGAAGACTTGGAGGTCGAGTGCGACGAGGACTTCGATGAGGACTTGGAGCTCGAGTGCGAGGTCAGACTGACGCTACCAGTAGTACTGCCGGTGGCTGAGACGGGAGGAACAGTATACGTTCCATTGCCGGAGCCGCCGTTGCCAGTGCCAGGTGAAGTGGCGCCGTTAGCAGGCAGGGCAGCCTTTAGGGGCAACTTTCTGCTCGAGGAACCAACGTAAACCGTCTTGGGGTACTCGCTGACATACCAGTCATCAAGCTCGGGTGACCAGTTACTGACATCTCTGCGAGTAATCTGAGCAGTAAAAGTCTTGGAAGCACCAGGAGCAATGGAGAACTTGTCGAATTGTCTGAGGACAACTGCTGGGTCATCGGGACCACCAAGAGAGATGTAGAGTTGGGGAACCTCCTCACCCTCGACAGAACCAGTGTTGGTAACAGTAGCTGTGACGGTGTAGAGGATGTCATAGAGACCGGGGTTGCCACCTGGAGCACCGGATGCGGGAAGCAGGGGCTGAGGTGCGCTGGATGCAGAGTTGGCAGGGAAGCTGTAGTTGCTACCATAGAAAGGATCTCCGGACGAAGCACGAAGGTTGGTAGAGTTGAGGAAGGGGTAGCTACATCTGGTCAGTCTGATGTTGATTGTTGAACATGGCGAGGTAAGACTTACATGTAATACTCAATAGGTCTGACATCAGCAGGGTAGAGATAATCGGCCGAGTTGTTGGAGACAGTGCCATAAATAGGGGCAGCATCTGTCAGACCAGAGTTTGGAACATAAGCCGGGGCCGAAGTGTTGACCGAGACCGAAATGTCAGAGTAGCTGAAGTTGGTGTACGAAAGTCCATAGCCGAACTCGTACACAGGTGTCTCGCCACTTCTGTCGAATGCTCTGTAATCAATGAAGACGCCTTCCTCGAACTGAGTCTGAGGAGCTGCGCCACCATTGTTGTATTCGTAAAGCAGATCGGTGCCATAAGACTCGCGAGTCTTGCCCATGGTGAATGGAAGCTTGCCTGAAGGGTTGACCTTGCCATAGAGGACATCAACGATGGCGTTGCCTGACTCTTGTCCAGGGACACCTGCCCAGAGAATAGCCGTAATGTTCTCGTGGTCGTACCTAATGTACTAGTCAACCTCTATTCTCTACACGCATCTAATCGAGAATACATACCAGTCATTGATCAAGACAGGACCAACAGTGTGAAGGACAACGATAGTGTTCTTGCACAGGGATGAGACGTTGCGGATAACATCCTCACCACCCTGCCAAAGAGTGAGGTTGTTGCGGTCACCTTGGTTACCATCGACAATGATGTAGCCTGATTATGTTAGTCCTGTTGGAAGACAAAACGTCACGCATACACACCTTCACCAGCATCGGCATTAGCGAATACGATACAAGCACCATTGACTTCATCAGTGCGTTGAGCAAGAGTGTCAATCTGGCTGTATGCGGCACGGTCGAGAACGCTCTCAACAGACTTGCCGTGGGAGCGAACCTCGTTCTCAATGGCAGTGTGAGGAGCGACCAAGTAGGGGAAGTTGGCAGTTCCTATGAAGTTAGTCAACATTAAGTCGATTTCTCTGGTCATGCGTTGTTCCAATACTCACCTGATCCCCATCCCATGGCGAGGGTACCATTATCACAACCACGGTCTGAGCAACCGTTGGGACCGTATTGGTTATCAGCAGCATCTTCACCGAAGACACCAACGAGTTGCTCTGTGCCCTTGAGCGGCAAAGCCCCATTGTTCTTGAGCAGAACAGTACCCTTGGCTGCGACCTCGCGAATGTTGTCACGGTGGTTGTCCTGAACATCCACGTGGTAGTTGATCTGCTCATAGCCTTCCTGAGCAATGTAATGACGGTAGCCGAACGTTCTGGTGGTCCATGAAGAAAAGTTGGGAGCGTTCTCGACTTGGTTGCCTTCTCTGTCGACATAGTACCAGGCAGCAACGATACGGACGGCCATGTCATCGACTCTGTATTGAGGGACAGTTCCGTTGAGTACAGCAATGGTCAGGTTTGCACCCCAGAAAGAGGTCTTGCTGTCAAAGCCAACGTCTCCAGGCATTGTCATGTCGAGACCTGCAAGAGCACTGGATACACCAGAGTGTTGACCAGCCCAGTCAGAAACAACGAAGCCTTGGAAACCAAGTTCAGCCTTGAGGACCTTGTTCAGAAGATGAGAATTTTGGCAGACGTAGCTATTGTTGGCCTGGTTGTAGGAACACATGACACTTCCAGTACCGGCACGGACAGCATCAGCGAATGGCCAAACGTAGAGTTCGTGGAGAGTGATATCGTCGACGTTAGCGGAGACGGAGTCGGAGATGTTGGGACCTCCTTGTCTGAAGTGCTCCTGCTCGTTGAGGATATAGTGCTTGGTGCAGGCAATTACACCAGCATCTTGGATACCCTTCACGGTCTCGGCATTGAGGATACCGGACAGGACTGGGTCAGGACTGAAACCTTCCCAGTTACGCCCACCTTCAGGACTGCGGCCAAGAGGACCAACGACTGGTCCAAGCATAACGTCGACACCCTTGCCGCGGTGCTCGCTACCCATGTCATGGCCACGTTCGTAGGCGAGTGATCTGTCCCAAGTGGCAGCAACAGTAACGCCGGCGGAGAAGGCGGACACAAAGTCACCTTGGTAGTGTCAGTAGGTGATCCTACCCAGACTTGTGGACATTTTACTGCTTACCAAATCTGACGCCCAATGGCGAATCCTGCAGACAGAGAGCCTTGAAGCCCAGACGAGGAATAGAACCCGTGTTTCCGACACAAAGCTCAGACTCCCAACTGAAAGAAAGTCAGCTATATTGCATTATGCCGGGATCGAAGAAGTACTGACCCGACACCTGACAAGTCGTTAGCTCAATGCTTCAGCAGATACCTGGGAATTGAACATACCAGTAGTCAAGTTGACCTTCTCGGCCAGAGTCAGCTGAGAGACGAATGCTCTGGCCTTCTCATATGCGCTTGCCCAATCTCCTGCACCGCTGCCCCAAGGAGAGGGGTAGTATGGGGGTGAAGTCTGGTTGAACTGAGCACCAGCTACGGCGTATGGCACTTCTGAGCCTGGGTAATTGGTACCAGGGAACTATGTAGATGTCAAACGACTGCGATCCATTGGAAAAGGCAGAAATACTTACAGGCAGACCTTCAACAGGAGGATTGGGGTAGCCACCTTGAGCATTGGCAAGCTGAGCTGCCAGCAGCAGGGTGAGGCCTTTAAGACCAGACATCTTGACCTTGAGATTGTCTTCTCTCAGGACAAGAAATAAGTATAGGAATCAAGGAACAATCCTCAGAAGAAGCTCAAGCAGAAGGTGACTATGATTGCAAGGGCATGCACAATCTTTGCTGCAGCTTCCCGACTTCCTGAGTAACACACGAGGGTCACAGAGACGCGGCCATTGCCATCAATTTAAATCTTTCCCAATCTGCCGGACAACCCCCATGATGCCATTCTTTCCATCCGTATGGGTCTGCTCTCTCTTTCTTGCCGCGGGGTAAAATTATTATTTTCTTCAAGGAAAGCTGCAAGCAGCATAGCTGTCAGCCTGCATATATTGATCATCTATGCAGGCACGGCACAGGACTGCGAGGAGGGGTGCATTGCAGTAGTCTGCGGCCGGAAAGCATAGACGTGTGTCTTTCTGCTCCCCTTCCCGTTGCACAGCAAGGTGTGATTCTTGGAAAAAAGATTTTGGTCATCCGAGATTTGCTCTCTCAGGTTGATGAGATCCAGTGTTTCATATGGGGAAAGAGGAAGGTACCACGCGGTACACGCGTTTGGGATCTTGGTCGACCTAACCTAGAGTCCGTAGATCTTGCCCATGGGGAGAGGTTAGGTTGGTGGAGATTTTCTTGATGGTCGTTTATAACGAACATGATAGACTAGTATACGGAACATCCGAATCCCGCTTTCGGTTGATGAATGCTCACACGGCATGAGGAATTGTTTTCTAGAAAGCCACCCAGACCTGTTCAGCGAAACAAGTACAGACGACAAAATTGTCATCAGCGTCCATCCGAATTCGCAATCGCTTCATGCAATACAATGACGAGATGGCGGCTCGAATCGACTATGATGAGCAGATGACCATCAGGCGTCCCTTGCAACTCCCCTTGCGGCACATAACCACTCCCTTGCTCCCCCAAAAACAATGTGGAGACCCCAAAGCGTTGATCAAATCCATGTCCGCCTCGGCTATATGCATCTCTGCCAAATCTTGACACCTATGCGGCCAGCAAACATAATTTCCTGCAAGGCATATCACAGAGCCTCCCCCAGATCTCTGTCTCACGTCAGAAGAGCAGTGGTCACGAGCAGCATGTTTGCTGGCAGGATCTCGCATCCTATGCAGTGAGTGTCATATGTACCTTTCGTACGTACCATGTCACGTTTAGGTAGCAGCAGATGCCGTACGCCGCCGCCGGAGATATGCAAAGGAAGAGTTTAATATGTGATTGCGGGGGCCATGATGATGGAGGGACAGAGCGGGGTGTACACTAAACCACCAAGATTCCCGATGCCCATCAATGTCTGCATGCAAACCCACGAAATTGCTGCCTCACTTCATGTACTCTATCTCGAGCTAACTCGGCCGAGGCAGAGAAAAGGGAGCCATGTATCTGTTGCATCTCGATACATTACTAGCCAGTAAACCAGCAAAGATCAAGCAAGTTACATATCTAGTATCACCTTTGTTGTCTCGAGCGATATAAGAACCGTCCTTTCATCTCCTCCCAAACCCTCTTCAAGCCCAAATTCTTGTTTCTTAGGGGTCAAAGGTCAAGCCTTTCCAGAAGGAGTCGTCACAAAATAGCCGCGAATGAAGGGGTGCTCGGGGTAAAAAGCTTCAACCACGCCACAACAGTGTCCGTGTCATCCGCCCACCTTCGAATCGATATCCACTCTTTTGCTCAAAACCCCGCTTGAACTGCAAGCTGTATGAGGCTATGAATGAATGGCCCACAGCTGGGCGCTGTAGACCAAGAATGTCGCTAGGCACGGAAGGTGTGCTTCTTGACGATCGGTTATGAGGGCCGTACTTCCGCCTTTATGCATGATTTCGATATTCTGCTCGAGATCTGGAGTTGCGATCACGAATCATGACCCGCTCCTCATCGATAGATCTCGTCCCGAGAGAACCTCGGACCCGAGCAGAGACACCGGTTGACTTGAACGATGGTCTTTGTAAGAGTGAAAAATATTCGTCAGCTGACTATCTTACAGCTTTTTCTGAACCTCGACATGACACGCCGCTCACATGTTGAAGAATGATTGTTTCTGGGCGTTGGACAGAGAGAAGAAAGTAATGTTACAGAAGAAAGGGAATCCGCTATGCGCAAATATGAACAATGAAAACAGAGTGAGATGCCCAAGCAATCAAGAAAACCCAACAAATGCCCCCCTGCCTGCCCTAAAACTCCGAGTCGTATATTAGACGGAGCGTTCTGTACATGAAGAAGCGTTTGAATGCATTCATGGCTTGAGGTCTTTGAAAACTACGGGCGCTGGGTTCTGAGAGCCAGGAGGCAGGATGGGGCCATCGGGCTTCTCAGGCACGCCGGGGATACCAGCGCCGGGACCTTCGCGATCACCACGGCCGCCAAAGTACTTGCTGAAATCACCCTTGTCTTCAAAAGGTCTTTGGCCAAGCAATCTAACGAGGTCATCTCTGGTCAAAACCTCCTTGCGGAGCAGTTCCTCAGCAACGATGCCGATCTCCTTTCTCTTCTCCTCAAGAAGGTCACGGCACTGCTTGTAGGCTTCGTCGACGATACGCTTCACCTCGGTGTCGATGTTGCGGGCGGTTTCCTCGGAGAAGGGCTTCTGTAGCTGGTTCGGGTCATCCTCGAAGTACAGGTAGCCGACCTTGGGAGACATGCCCCACTTGGTGACCATGGCAGTAGCCATACGCGTAACCTTGTTGAAATCGTCCGATGCTCCAGATGTTACAGTGTCGAAGTGAATCTCCTCAGAGACACGACCGGCGAGAGTCATGGCCATACGATCGAGGAGCTGCAGGTATGACATGAGGTAAGTGTCACCAGAAGGAAGGTATTGAGCATAACCGAGAGCTCCTTGGCCACGAGGGATAATCGAGACCTTGAGAAGAGGATCGGCATACTTGAAGTACCATCCACAGATGGCGTGACCAGCCTCATGGTATGCAACAGTGCGCTTCTCCTCAGGCGAGAGAACCAACGACTTCTTCTCGAGACCACCAATAACACGCTCGATGGCTTGTTCAAAGTGAATCATCTTGACAGTGTCGGCGCCGCCACGAGCAGCGATAAGAGCTGCTTCATTGACACAATTGGCAATGTCGGCTCCTGAGAATCCAGGAGTAAGTGCTGCCAGACGACCCTTGAGGTATTCGGTGTCCTCCTTGGTCACAATGTTCTTTAAGTGGACAGCGAAGATTTGCTTGCGTCCATCCATGGTGGGCTTATCGATGGAAATATGTCTGTCAAAACGTCCAGGACGCATAAGAGCCTGATCCAGAACATCTGCACGGTTGGTACCAGCAAGAACAATAACCTATCATGATGGTCAGAGAACCACAACTTGTGATGGTGAACGTCGAAAACTCACCTGTTCAGTGCTTGCAAAACCGTCCATCTCCGTCAGAATCTGGTTGAGCGTAGCCTCTCTCTCATCGTTGCCGCCACCAAAGTTTTGCTTTGATCTTGATTTTCCAATGGCATCGATTTCATCGATGAAAATGATACACGGCGTGCTCTTTCTGGCGTTCTGGAAAAGATCGCGTACTCTTGAGGCACCGACACCTACGAACATCTCGACAAACTCGGAACCACTGACACTGAAAAAGGGTACACCAGACTCACCGGCAGTGGCCTTTGCAAGCAGGGTTTTACCAGTACCAGGGGGTCCAGAAAGAATGGCACCTCTGGGAATCTTTGCTCCAAGCTTCTGGAAGCGCTCGGGTTGCTTGAGGAAGTTGACAAACTCCATGATCTCGACTTTTGCTTCGTCCATTCCGGCAACATCGGCAAACTTGACCTTGACATCAGTCTCGTGGTTAAACTTCTTGGCACGACTCTTGCCCATGCCGAAAATACCACCACCGCCGCCACCACCAGCACCAGAGGCAGCTCTTCTTGATAGCCAGAAGATAGCACCGATGAACAGCAGCGTGGGACCGAAGCTCAATACAGTATCGGCCCAGGAGACTTCGCGGCTGTATTGAACAGGGATTCTCTCAGACGAAGGAATGCCAAGTTCTTCCTGTGCGTTGTCGAGTCGACGCTCAAAGGCTTCAACGGAGCCGATGGAGAAGTAGTAGTAGAAGTTTGCGTGAGCGGCAGGGCTTTCGGGATACATGGCAGCGACTGATTGCTGGTGGACATGTACTCGCACCTTGTTGTTGTTCACCACAACAAGTCTCTCTACGAGTCCCTTGTCGAGGAAGGTGTTTCTCAGTTCTTGCCATGTGATTTCACGAGAGTTCTCGGCAGGAACCACCAGACGGTAGATAAGGTAGGAAGTAAAGGCAGAGAGAATGATACTGTTCATGTCCATCTTGACTTCCTTGAAGTTGAACTGTTGACCGTCTCTTTCTTCGCCTTTGTTGTTGGACTTGGACTTGGAGCCGGCACCGGGGTCGTGAGCGCCAGACTTTTGCTGCGGGCCCTTGGCTTCCTCTTTCATATCAGTCTCGGCAGACTTTCTTGCCATGGAAGATACTTGACGCCACAAGCGGGCGGCAACAGCAGGCGTCATGACACCCTTCTTGACCTCATCCAGAGTATCGCGTAGCTCTTGCGGAATGCCCTCTCGGCGCATCTTCTCAAAAGTCTTTTCGACCTCTTCGGCCATGGCAGCGGGCATACCCTTCTTGATCTGGCTGAAGACTTGCATTATTTCCTTCTCTTCCTCGGGGGTGAGTTTCGAGAACCCAGGGCGAGATGAACCAGAGGAGGAAGAATCGGCCTTTTCGTTCGTCAAAGGACCGCCTTTGTTGTAGAGGTGCTCCATACCAGGAGCGGACTGGCCGGGAGTCTTGTCCTTGGATTCATCTTTTTCGCGGGGCTCTTCGGGTTGAGTGGCGTAGCGGCGGACGCGCTGGTATGCGTAGACAGGCCGCGGGATGGAGGCGGGTCTTAATGATAGCGAGCGACCACGAGTTGAGATCTGGTAGGAAGGCCTGTACAGACGGCCCAGGTTGAGGGACTGCCTGAAGATGCCTGACATGATGGTGGCGAGATGCGAGGCGGCAGCTATGGGTGGTGAATTGCGAATCTAATACACAGCAACCATCCAGCGAAGGTATGCTTCGGTGCGTTCTGCGGCGACGTGGGCGGCGAAGGGTGGATGGGAGAGCTGGTGACTTGGAAGGCAAGAGAAACAGCCGACAGTCAATGACGCGACATCTGCTACTGAACGGCTTTTGCCGTGCTACATCTACGGTCCTTCTCTTCCAACACCACGCACGACTACAACTACTTGCGTGAACCTGCTATATGATTCGCCTTCTGTTGACTCTTTCAAGTTCGAGTCTCCAAGTGGTATGTCGAGGTGATGACCCAACAACCCTTGACTGTAGCTACGTGATTATATTTCGCAAAGTCAATCTGACCATCATGCAACCCTGTCCTTCGACTACGAGGCATCTACCTGCTCGAATAAACACCTTCGAGTTACTTGACTATCGAAAACTTCGGATAGCGCGAAACACAAACACCGAACAATGTTCTCATTATAGTTTCGGTACGTGTGTGGGATTTTCGACGTAGATCTGAGGCATGCTGAGGTATGTAAATTCGAAGTGCCATAGCAATGCTTCAGAGGCTGTAGAGAAAGGTAAGCTTCTCATCGCCTCGCCGTAACCCATCACCTCCAGCCCAGTCACGCAAACGATTTCTACACGTCCTTGACATGTGTGTCCAAAGATTTTTGTCTTCGACAACAGCACCGTCTCCAAACATGACTTCTCGTCGGACTTCCTCGTCATCCCAGTTGGCTATGATCCGCACTCGCCGTGCGTTCTCGGAGACCATCAGAGCTCTGAAAGCGAGATAGCCGACAAAAGCTGTCAAGACACATGCGAGTGTGACGTAGAATGGGACAAGGTAGCCATCTCTCGCAAATCTCGGAGCGAATAGCATGCTCGAAATAACGCCAGCAAAATTTCCCCAGCCATTGATTCCCAGTACGATTGCTCGTTTGCCAGGCTCAGGTATGTTATTACTCAGCCATGTCACCGTAAGAGGCGAAGCCACGAAGGAGCCAGACAGAAGAATGGTCAAGGCGAGGTAACGGAGCTTGTATGCGTGTGTAGGCAGAGCAACCGTGGCTGCCAGGCCAGCGAGCAAAATAGCCAAGCCATACAGGATTGGTATCAAGCGAGTCCTGTGGCGATCAGACCACCAGGTGAATGCGAAGAGAACGATGGCACCAGCGAAGAATGGGGGGACCACGAGCAAATTAATCGCGGCTGGACCCAGGTCTTCTCTTCCTGCTATGCCCTTGATGACTAGTGGGAGAAAAACACTGAATGCGGTGGCTGGGATAGCAGAGAGAATGTTGCAGATTAGTAGGTACCAGACCTTCCAATCGGACACGGCGGAAAAGATGTCTTCGCGAGACACACCGCTGTCGGCAATTACGGATAAGGCAGCAGTGTGGCCGGGTCGACGATTTGATGGCTGCGGATGGACTTCAGCACCAGGCAAGAGATGTTCAGCCTCCGCGTCTTCCAATGCTAGAGATGGACGTGAGTCTAGCAGGTCCGAGAATCTTTGTGCATGTGTGCCGACGTCTGGCTGTTGTTTCAAGGTGGTCCACGAGATTGCCGCTTCAAGTTGATCGTTTCGAATGCGCTCTTCTGCAACCAACCTTTCTCCGGCAGTAAAAAACCAAGCTGTATTTGCGCTGTGTGGTAACCAGAAAAAGCCGATGACTGCTACTATGATGGTGAGAGAACCTTCTATAAGGAACAAAACCTCCCAGCTCTTCCACTTGGCTGTTTGTGTGTGTGGTGTAGGATCTTGGTGAGGAAAGTAACTGAAGACTGCCCAAGATAAGAGTCCACCGAAACATCCAGCAAGCGCGGCTTGGCCGTAGAAAAAGGCCAATCGCTTGCCAAATTCATATCGTGTATACCACAGACTCAAGTCTTTGCGTAAGCCTTGTTAGTCGACAGATAAAGGAGCCGAGAAGATACCAAACAGCTGACATACAACTTACTACAGTCGGATAGAAACCGGCTTCCAATGCTGCAATGAGTACCCGTAGGATGACCAGTTGCGTTTGAGACCGCACTGCAATATGAAGAGCTGTACACAGTCCCCACAAGCTCATGGTTGCAGGAACCCATATCTTCATACCATACTTGCGGCCAAAGTAGGCACCAAGTGGTTGCAGTGAGACTTTGGTGATGAAGTCTTAGTATTCTTGGACAGTGCAATCGAGATGAGTTACAAACGAACCAAAAGCGGCAAAGAACCATGCAACGGCTATGTTCAAAGCTGATTTGGGTAGTCCTAGGTCTTCGGTGAAGTGCGCCGATTCTGCATTGCCGACATTCGATTTGTCCAGAGAGTTCAGTAGGAACAGGAGGCACAAGAAAGGCAAGAGGATAAGGTCAAGTTTGAGCACAACACGTTCGTTGAGATGTGCAGTCTCCTCACCATCAGAGTGATGAGGAGAGACTCGGTCCATGGGCAAAGAAGTCTGGAGTTCGATGTCACTCTCGGTGTTCATCATCAGGGTCGACAAGGAGCCCTGTCCAGCCGTGCTCGCAACTCGCGAGTCAGGAGAACAGTTCCCGCCAAGTCGAGCTCTACATACGTCACCGTGCATAAGTCTAGCGGTTGTTGCTATGGTGAAGAGACGCACAGCGAAAACAAATTGGTTTTTCGATGTGCTGTTCGATTTTGAGTGGGCAACTCTCGCGAGGCGGGCAACAGACGATAAAATATTCCCAAGGTAAGGAGAATAGATTGTTTGATGGTGTGAGACCAGATATAACACGATCAAGACGTAAACAAAGCGTCCATGTCAAAGAAAAGCTAGGTGTTGTTGTGTGGCTAACAAGTTGGCTGCAACAGAGCTCAAAGCCATCGTGCTAAAGCAAAGATCAGAGAGAGGGCACTCGTAATATCAAGACCGGGGAACTGCGGGCCGCACCTTGACAGAAAGGTGTCCATGCTAGCGACCTGCTGCGCCTGTCGTGGTTGATCTAGCGGCGCGCTGCTTGCCCGCCCTGCATCGGGTGTGTTCGAGCAACTCGGGCGGCGCATCTGAACCTGAAGGTCGACATCTTTCCGTCGAAGAAGAGCCTTGTCGTTTGGTCGAGCCTTGAGTTCGAGGAAGGCAATTCGTTCCTTCCCCGCAAGCGCAGTCGCCGGGCGGAATTGACAGGTCGACAACGGCTGCAACGGCGGAAACATGGCCTTTCCTTCTTCTCCTCCTCCTCCACCGCCGCATGGAACCAATCCAAAGTCAACCTCCGGCCGTCTGCCTGATGGCAACTACGACATATTCATCATTCCACCTCACAGCTCGGGCTCTGGCTTTCTGTACCTGCCTTCGCTCCAACCACAGCGCAACTCTTTCATCCTAGGATTTGCCAGCGCCGTCTTTTGTTATCTGGTGTGCATAACAGCCGTGCCAATACTAGGACAATGGTTGTCAATCATCGCAGCTAGCGGAAGTGCTGGCGTCTTGCTGCTCGTGGCCGGCGTCGGCGTTGCAGCGTGGGCTTTGGGCAAGACTCAGAGCTCGCAGGGCCCATCACCGTCGGGCCGTGGCAGCGGAGGCAGTCCCAGAGACGATGGAAACCCAAGTGCAGGAGGAGGAACTAATCACAGTCGAAACCACAGCGGCCCTCAGAATACGTCACATTCCTCGGGCTTTGACCAAGCTCATTCCGCACCACCTCCACGAACTCGACAGGACTACTCAACTCCACCACCCAAACACGAACACAGAGCACCTCCACCACAGTCAGAGTATCACGCACCACCCGAGTACAACGTCCCTCCCCCTCGACCTCCACCACCTGAGTACAATGCACCTCCACCACAACCAGACCACACTGCTCCTCCCACTCAACCGCAAGAGTCACAAAGACCTGCTCCACCACCTCCACAGACCAAGGCAGCCCCTTCGCCCCGATCAAAGCCCGCACCCGCCCCTCAACCCAAAGCAGCCCCTACCGCCCCTCCGCCAGCCACGTCACCCGAGCCATCCACCAAATCTGCATCTGATGCTGCAGCAAGTTGGGAGAAGGCTCGTGAGGAGACCCGCAAGAGGGAAGAGGCTAGGAAGAAGGCCGAAGAGCTGAAGAAAGCCCGCGAAGAGGCACTACGAAAGAAAGAAGAAGCCGAACGCCAGGCAAGAGCGGTCGCTGAAAGGCTCAAATGGGAGCAAGCTAGAGCTCGTGAGAAGGAGGCTCGTGAACGAGAAGCAAGAGAACGCGAGGCCAAGGAAAGTGCCGACAAGATCAAAGACGCCTGGGAGAAGGAAAAGCGCGAGCGCGAAGCCCGCGAGCGCATTGCCAAAGACAAGAAGGAAAGGGCCGCTGCCGCCGCCGAAGCAGCAAAGACACCACCCAAGCCCACTACTCCTGCTGGCAGAAGATACGAACGCCCTAGTGCGCAGAGCTATGCTAGCACAGACGCTTCGAGTGCTTACGACACCCATACTGTCATCTCATCCTCAACAGCACCATCCTATACCGAAACGCTATCCTCCTACGCACCTTCAACCTCCACCGCCCGAACAAGTCCACCTCCAGAGTATCGTGGACCATACAACACCTCGGACCCCGAAAAGATTGTCATCAAGGCAGTATACATGTACATGAGTGCGTCATCGAAGAAGCCAGACAGCCAACTCATTAGCGGTCAAGCAAATGTCACCAATGGCCTTGTCTTGAGGCTCGACAGTCAAGGGTTGTTCATTGATGACGATGTCCGTGGTGTCGGTCAACGTGAATGGGACATCAAGGCCTGGAATCTCAAAGCCGTCGAGACTGGTGGCTTGAGACCTTACCACATCCTGCGTGCCCTGATCAAAGGCAGCGAAGGCAAACGCTACGTTTTCGTCATCCAGTCAGACCAAGACTCCAAACTCGAAAGCGGTCTGGCTCGTCTGCGCAAAGGCAACCTGGTCCGCAGCATGAACTCGGGCACTATCAAGGCGCCAGAGATGAAAGGTTTGCTCAGCGATCTTGGTTGGGTCTGAATGAATTTGCATGGCTTGTAATGGGGAGGATGCAAGAGCATCTATTTGTTTGCTATGAACAAGTTTGTGACCATTCAGTCCAATTTTGAACTGATTCTGCTGCGTTACACTGCATCATGCATCAGCGATTGGCGTTTTTTTGAGCTTCTACTTACACTTCTTCTTCTTGCTCTATTTTGGGCAGGTGCTGTTTCTCTACGATTGGGACGATTAATGGATTCGCGGATACCACCTTGCTTGTTGTTTTTGGTTTCTTTGCCTCCCTTGTGGAGTGTTGCATTGGTCGTGTTTATAGAAATGATAATGATTGTCTGCGCGCTCGATATCTTGTGCTCTTTTTCGAACACCAATCGTTTGACCAGTGTTTATTTTCGGTGATGTTTTTCAGACAATTGTCGCTCGTATTTGTGTCATGCCACTCGTACCTCTGGTAACTCTATCTCCTTCTGGAGATGTGACCCTCTCGACAGTCACACAGATTGGTCCCGTCTGTTGCACATGTCCGATGGATTTGTCAAAGGGCCTGTCTCTGAGATAAAGACGATATTCAAACTAGACCGCAAACAACAAATGAGGGTTCTTGCTTGCGTGACTGGCGGTCAAGCTCTTAGGATGTCGGTCTGTAGAGATATATGATATATAAAAACACTGAGTGGTCTTTTGATTTTACCATCACACCCATCTCTCTGAGTTCTCTGTTCTTTACAACCCAGAGTGGGTCGCCTCGATTCCTGGACCACACGACAACAACATCCTCACTCTTGTGCCCAAACCAAAAAAAAAAACAAAGACCAACATGGCATCAACCCTCGCCGTCCTCTTGGCAATCTTGACCTCCTCTGCACTCGCCTACCCGAACCCCAATACCATCCCCACTGACCTGGCCGTGACCTGGTACCAAGCGGGCCCCAGCCCCATCACGTCTTCCTCTTCCTGTGGCTTTGCGGTCTCCACAGGCCACCTCAACACCAGCCAGTGCTATACTTTGCATACGAATGCATTGGGCTTGCGACAAGATGAAGACCATGATTGCAGATTGAAGATTTGGGACGGGGTGGGCGATTGTCGGGGTAATGGGAGTTGGGTGGAGCATGCTGTGCCAAAAGGGAATGGAGTCGTTTGTGTGGAGACGGGCGTTTTGGATGGGGGGATGTTTGTGCGTAGGAGTTGTGTTTTGAGGTGCTCTTGAAGGGTGGGTGTGGAAGAGGTGGAGAGTGGAGAGTGGAAAGGGAAGGAAGAAGAAGGCTGAGGATAGAGAGTTGGGTGAGAAGTGGTCAGGGAGAATTTCCTTTTTTTTTTTTTGAAAGAGGGAATTTGTTTGAGGGCAGTAGTGTCTACTGAGAGAGTTTTAATGCCTAATGTCTTCTGCGATAGCCTCAATGCATGGATTGTCTTGCTCGTCTACGTTCGAAAGGATGGTCTTGTTTGCTTCCCTGCGTCGTGATGGGTCTTTTTTTTCTTGCTTACCTACGTAGGTGGTGTCCGATGATCCCCCACATGTTTGCTGATGAGACCTAGATCAGATCTACATATGTCTTGACAAGTTGAGATGAAGCCGTTGACGTCGAGCAATAATGCATCAGACTCATTCTTCGTGCAGAACCATGAATTGCTTCGAGGCTCGGCGTGAAGGGCCAGCCTGCCTTCATTCTGCATGGAAAAAGCCCTCAAAATTCTCAAGGGAGATTTGCCATTTTGAGAAATAGAAAAGGTCTCGTTCTAGCGGACATCGCGACTCACACTGGCGCTTTCAAGTTGTGAGTATTGCACGTGCCGTATTGTCTTACATCGGCACAAGTTCCGCCAGCCTCGAGGATGGCGTTCACGCCCTCAAAGTCTCGGCTTTCTCTGAAGCTGAAGATGTTTGACTCCAAAGCCGACGCCGGCAGCCCTCTATGTACAGATCGGACCGAGTCAGGTCGTCCATGTCTTGATCAAGTCATGCGATGAAGGTCTTCCCCAGTCCAAAAACGAAAAGGCCCGATAGCATTGCTAATGGAAAAGGACGTTTATTGGCCCGCACTCTCCCCGATTCCTCCGCATACCGTGATCATAGTGGGTTGCGGGGACTGTGGATGCACGGTGGATGCGTCCTCTAGAACGCTAAGACTGGTGTCTCCAGGCGTCACTCCACAGCTTCGGCAGCGCTGATGTTGAGCAAGCGCAAGAAGACATGCTCCTCTCAGGCTCGTGTCAAAGAACTGTTCGCCGGGTAAAAAGCTTCTGTTGGGGTCAATACCAAAAGTGATGGGCTCGTGAAAGTGGCAGAATTGGGGTGAAGCGCAGGATAATTGAGGAGTTGAGGAGCGAGAACGGGCCCAGAAGAAGCGCAATTTAGAGAACGGTAGCCCAGCCGAGCGCCCTCATGCACCAACAACGAGGTTTTTGGGCCAAGACACGTCAGTGGACAGTTGAACAGACAGAACAGTTGAACAGTTCTTCCAGCCTGAGGCCTCGCTTCTTCAAGTGGTTGGGAGCAGCGCATGTCACTTTTTTGAGAGCTACAAAACCATCGCTCACTCTCATCTCATCAATTGAAGTTCGTGTCGGTCTCTTGATCATTCGACAAGGGAATTGTTCGCTGAAGGCAGCAGATCCGCTACTCGGCTGCGTCATAATTTGAGCGGTGCAACTCGAACCCCACACGGACACGGTTGATCCAACTGCCAACAGCTCGTAGCTACTCGAGTACTTTAGCTTCCCTGTCGCCCTCTTTTCCCATTCCACACCCCATACCGCTTGACTTTCGTCACATTTCTTACTCCACAATGGCTACAACAAAGCGCGACGTAAGGAACCACGTCCTCTTCGAGGTCGCAACTGAAGTCGCCAATCGAGGTATGTCTCGGCTCACAATGCTTTGTCCGTGCCGCTCGACTCGTCGGCTAACGTCTCTCCAGTCGGTGGCATCTACTCGGTGCTCAAGTCGAAAGCTCAAGTCACGACAGCCGAGTATGGCTCTGCCTACACCCTGCTCGGTCCTCTCAATCGCAACTCGGTAAGCTGCCAATTGCTCTCGTACTTGGTGTGACGCCAGCCGACTGACTCGAACCGCAGGCAGCTGTCGAGGTCGAAGAACTCGAGCCAAAGGATCCCGCAATGGTAGCGACCATCAAGTCGATGAACGAGCGCGGCATCAAGACGCTATACGGAAGATGGCTGATCGACGGTGCCCCAAGAGTGCTGCTCTTTGACACTGGCACCGGCTACTACAAGCTCGATGAGTGGAAGGGCGACTTGTGGGCAACTGCTGGTATTCCCTCGCCTGCAGATGACCACGAGACAAACGAGGCTATTGTCTTTGGCTACCTCGTTGCCTGGTTCCTCGGAGAGGTACGTGCTTGCTTTAGTCTGCTCTTTTCTCTGCTGGCTGGCGCTAACTCTCAATAGTACGTCTACCACGAAAAAGAGCGCGCAGTTGTCGCTCAATTCCACGAGTGGCTCGCAGGTGTTGCTCTTCCTCTGTGCAAGAAGCGCAGAATTGATGTGACAACCATTTTCACCACCCATGCAACATTGCTCGGTCGCTACCTCTGCGCCGGCTCGGTCGATTTCTATAACAACCTGCAGTACTTCGACTGCGACGCCGAGGCCGGAAAGAGAGGCATCTACCACCGTTACTGCATAGAACGCGGTGCAGCTCACGCCGCCGATGTGTTCACCACCGTCTCGCATATCACTGCATACGAGAGTGAGCACTTGCTCAAGCGCAAGCCTGACGGTGTTTTGCCAAACGGTCTGAACGTCAAGAAGTTCTCGGCCACTCACGAGTTCCAGAACTTGCATCAGGTCAACAAGGAGCGAATCAACGACTTTGTCCGCGGCCACTTCTACGGCCACAACGACTTCGACCCTGACAAGACCCTGTACTTCTTCACCGCCGGCCGTTACGAGTACCGCAACAAGGGTGTCGACATGTTCATTGAATCCCTGGCTCGCCTCAACCACCGTCTCAAGGCTGCCGGATCCGACATGACAGTCGTGGCTTTTATCATTATGCCTGCACAAACCACATCGCTTGCTGTCGAGGCTCTGAAGGGCCAAGCCGTTCTCAAGTCTCTGCACGACACCGTCAGCGCCATTGAAAAGAATATTGGCAAGAAGCTCTTTGAGCGCTCTCTTGCGTGGCACGAGGGTCAGAACCCCCCTGATGAGACTGGTCTCTTGACTGCAGAAGACAAGGTTCTCCTCCGTCGCCGTCTGTTTGCCATGAAGCGTTCCAACTTGCCCCCAATTGTTACTCACAACATGGTTAATGACCAGGATGACCCGATTCTCAACCAAATCCGTCGCTGCCAGCTTTTCAACCACCCTACCGACCGTGTCAAGGTTGTGTTCCACCCCGAGTTCTTGAGCTCTGGCAACCCCGTTCTTCCCATGGATTACGATGACTTTGTCCGCGGTACCCACTTGGGTGTCTTCTCATCTTACTACGAGCCCTGGGGTTACACTCCGGCCGAGTGTACCGTTATGGGTGTTCCTTCCATCACGACCAACCTTTCAGGCTTCGGATGCTACATGGAGGAGTTGATTGAGAACGCTCAAGACTACGGTATCTACATTGTGGACAGACGCATGAAGGGCGTTGACGACAGTGTGAACCAACTCACCGAGTTCATGTTCAACTTCATTGGCAAGAGCCGCAGACAACGTATCAACCAGCGTAACCGTACCGAGAGATTGAGTGACCTCTTGGACTGGAAGCGCATGGGCATGGAGTACGTCAAGGCCAGACAACTGGCACTCAGAAGAGCATACCCAACCTCGTTCGAAGGCGACGAAGAGCCCGGCTTCTTTGACGGCACCGAGGTCAAGATCTCTCGTCCTCTCTCTGCACCTGGATCGCCGAGAGACCGCTCCGGCATGATGACTCCTGGAGATTTTGCATCTCTGCAGGAAGGCAGAGAAGGGTTGAGCACCGAAGATTATATTGCTTGGAAGCTTCCGTAAGTCGATTGACATTGTCGCGGTGTGATGGTTTTCTGACAAGCATGACAGTGAAGAGGAAGACGTCGACGAATATCCGTTCCCGCTCACCCTTCGAAGCAAGAACTCGTCAGCAAACGGCACGGGTACCACGACACCCACCAACGGTACCGCAAGCAATCTGACAACCAACACAAGCGGTGCTGCCTTTTAGGAAGGGACTGGCGGCCAGGAAAGAAAGAAGAGAATGACGATACGATCATAATGCAGCAAGAGGAGCAGCAGCAGTGATTCAGTCACTTTTGTACATTACCATATAATTTGCTTTGCCATTCCACAAGTGAATTCCATCGTTTGTCGAGATTGACCAGACGGCCCAGTTGTGACTATGTATGTGGTGGTTGATGTCCTGAAGGTACTGAGAGAGCAGGTTGGAGATGGGAAACTGGGGCTGACTGAGGACTTGGCCAGTGCGTTGGCTTTTAGCAGCAATTGTTGTGTCGTCGGCCATGGCATTTGAACAATTTCTCGACTCTGGCCATAGCCTTCGACTCGACTCGATTTCTTTTCGGATTGTACATATTCTGCTCTGCTTGGTGTCGACTTTGGCTCCCACGAATTTCGAGTAGCCGGTGCAGATTCTCCTTTATCCCCTCTTCGCCCGCACATCTCGACCGACCTCGATCTCAATCATGGCCATCGCGCCTCTCGACCACTTCTGACAAGTTTCGCCGGCGACATCTCTCCCATAGCCCTTTCGACAAGACAAACGACCAAATTTGCGCCGTCAGACTTCATCCCTTGAGCGACCTCAGTAGATCGACTCGCGAACCCACCCAATATCCAGTCTCGGGACCCCTCCTGAACGTCATACCACTCGACAACAAGTCTTCCACAAGATGGAGCGATTAAAGAAACTGTGGCCGCCGATCAGAGACCGCCTGCCGACTCCCTTCAAACGTGGCAAGCCGCATTTCAACTTTATTACTACTCACTGTAAGACGAGTCGCAACCATCTGGTCAGAGTAGTGCTGAGATGCGTTGAATACAGACACTTATATGCTTGGCATGACCATCCTTGGCTCCATCATGCTATATCCTGCCGGAGTCATCGACTACATTGATGCTCTTTTCTTCGCCGCTGGTGCGGCCACTCAGAGCGGTCTCAACACGTCAGTGACGTTGTGCTCGTTGCTGCATTTTAACCGCTGACTTGAAGCAGCGTCGACGTCAACAAATTGCACACATACCAACAAATCGTACTCTACTTCATCGCCTGTCTCGCGAATCCCATCTTCATCAACACCTGTGTAGTCTTCATTCGCCTGTACTGGTTCGAGCAACGCTTCGACCACATCGTCAAGGAGGCCCGAAATCAACGCCGCACCCGAACGAGATCACGAACAATGAGCGAAGGCAGAGCGGATGCAGATCCAGGACGTATCGAAATGGGTGTCAATGGCCGCAAAATCACCGTTCTACACCACACCACCAAACCCAACGGCATGAGCGCCAGAAGCGCCAATTCAAAGGTCAAGGGCATGGACGAGAAAGAGCGCATCGAGCACTTGACCGCAAGCCTCACCGAGACCCATCCTAGCACGTCGGAAAGCGGTGAATCCAGCGAACAAAGAGAGACGGGCCAAGGTGAAGAAATCGAAATGACCAGCATGGACAAGGATCATGGCATAGCTTCGCATGTAAGAACGAACCATGACGAGAAACACGATGACGCCGAGGAGGAAGAGGAGGAGGAGCTTGAAGACAAGCCTGTCGAGCAAACTTGGCTCGGGCGTAATCCCTCATTGAAACGAGAAATCACCTTCGCTGATCAGGTCAGCCCTTCTGCACACAGACGACAAACCTCAAATCTCCAGCCTGTGCCAGAACGACCAAGACCCGTACGACTAGAGACAGAGCACCACATCGCGTTTCTGGAGAGGCAGAGGAATATCAAGGATCAGGGCACTCTCCGCATTCCGAACCCTAGAGAGTTTGATCGTGGCGATATGCCCCACGAACTCGAATCTGACGAGGAAGGTGATGATTTGAACCGTCAGATGACGAGGAATACTTTGCCGACTTCGCCTCGATTGCGCGCTCGCTCCTATTCTGATGCACCATCCGCCGAGATGAACGGAGATGATCACCCGGTCAGAAGGAATATCGTCATCGACGAACCTCAACGTCCGCGACGCGAACGCCAGAATTCTTCATCTTCGAGTACGGGGCGCGGCCATCGCTTCAACATACTCGGACCACTTCGCAACTTCCGAAGCAGACAGCATGGAGAGAGTACTTTTGGCCGTTCTCTCAGTGGAATTACCAACAGAACCTTCAGCTTCACCAAAAGTCAAGATCGAGACATGGCAGATCCCATGCCATACCTCAGCTGGCAGCCGACAATCGGACGTAACTCGCAATTTGTGGATCTTAGTGAGGCGCAACGAGAGGAATTGGGTGGTATCGAGTATAGAGCTCTCAAAACCCTAGCACTGGTTCTCGTGTGTTACTTCATCGGATTTCACATTCTTGGAGTAATTGTCTTTGTTCCGTGGATTCTGGAGAGCGGAAGATATGGCGAGGTCGTCACCTCGGTTGGTCAGAGTAGGACATGGTGGTAAGTTTGGATCGCCCGTGTAATTGTGCTGACAGGACGCTAATGGAATGTCAGGGGAATCTTTACGCCAGCTTCTATGTTCAACGATCTTGGATTCACTCTGACTCCTGACAGCATGATCTCCTTCCAGACAGCAGTCATGCCTCTCTTGTTTGGTTCTTTCCTGATCATCATTGGCAATACTGGATTCCCATGCATGCTCCGATTCGTCATATGGATGGCGTCAAAACTCGTTCCTCATGGCAGTGGAATCTGGGAGGAATTGCGCTTCCTCTTGGACCACCCCCGTCGTTGTTTCACTCTGCTGTTTCCTTCAAAGGCCAATTGGTGGCTCTTCGGTGTTCTGGTCATACTAAATGCCGTTGACCTGATCTTTTTCATCATTCTCGATCTTAATGACGAGACGGTCACTTCGCTCCATCCTGGACTTAGAGTGTTGAACGGCTGGTTCCAAGCTGCCTCTACACGCACGGCTGGGTTTGCCTCTGTCAATATTGCGGACTTGCATCCAGCGATACAAGTCTCTTATATGATCATGATGTATATCTCTGTCTTCCCTGTCGCCATCTCGGTTCGTCGTACCAACGTCTACGAAGAGAAGTCTCTCGGTATCTTTGCTGGCGAGGAAGAAGAGGACGAGGAAAATCGCAGCTATGTTGGTCAGCATTTGCGTCGACAGCTGAGTTTCGACTTGTGGTATATCTTCTTGGGCTTCTTCATCATCACGATTGTCGAGGGACACCGTCTGGAGGACACCAACGCCTACGCTTTCACCATGTTCGCTGTTCTCTTCGAGATCGTGTCTGCATATGGTACTGTCGGTCTGTCTCTGGGATACCCAACCATCAATGCTTCTTTCAGTGCCGAGTTTGCGACGCTGAGTAAGCTCATCATCATTGCAATGATGATTCGTGGAAGGCATCGTGGTCTGCCATATGCTCTAGACCGCGCCATCTTGCTCCCTTCGGAGAATCTTCACAAGAACGAAGCAGAAGTGGCCACGACATCTCGCGCTAGTACCGACGAAGACGGCAACTTCTCTCGCTCCTTGGCCAGTAGGGACAGTAATGTACCTCCTGAAGCCAGTGGCGCCTCGATGGACTTCAGTCCTGTCGGATTGAGACAAATGCGTCGTGGCAGCCAGGTCAGCACCAGATCTGTCGGAACCAGAAGCCAGCCTCCCGCAAGACGCATGTCCAAGATCATTATGAGCGGGTTGAGCGCTGGTCCCACGGTGGGCAGGAAATATGATTGATTAAATGCAAATTTTGTACAGTGTTTTTGTTCTTTATAGATTGGATTTAGCCTGGCGCTGGAGGGGTGTATTTTTATCTGCTGCTATTCAATGCGATCAAGTACAAACCAAGAAACTGCTGATCGATTTCAACTCTTCGCTTGATATGTGTTCGTGTGTATCGAGTTGTGATCTGCTATTGAAGCACATTTCTGCCTTGAGGCGTAATAAGTTCTGAATTGAATCGAAAAGAAATGTCCGAGCTTCCGGCACTCGCTCCTCGCGCTGCGGATTGTGGGCCCTGCAGCTACGCCTGGAAAACGTCATAATCTAGACCCATATTGGCAACCGCTACTCACCATCGAGGGTCGGGGCGTTGCTGTATTTGCAGAAACCACAAGCAGAAAATGTTGGTCTGACAGGCAAGAGGCGAATGTTTCATACCTTTGTCCACTTAATACCCTTTCTTTCCTTTTACTTGTGGCTTGTGTCTAGCCCCATCAAACATTCGAGTCAGGATGTGTTCCTCAGCCGACACCGTGGTACACAAACACGAAGCGGCTCAAAGAATTATCAAACTACTACCGCAAAACAGCAATGACGGCACCGCAACATCGAAACGAACGCTTCTCTGGCAAGGTTCTATAGAAGAGCTTCTTGGTTTCCGCACCGCAGATATTCCATCAGAAGAGAGCTGGTGGTTGGCACGAATCCACCCAAACGATCTTTTCGATGTAGTCACCAGTCTTTCCAAGATTCTGGCTCCAGCTCCGGAACGACCTTATGCTTCAGAAGCCAGGATCTGGGCACACAATTACCGCTTCAAACACGCAGATGGCCATTTTCTGCTAGTCTCTGAAAGATCCATCGTGGACAGAGATGAAGATGGCAATGTACTCAGCATGACCAGCACAATCTTTGACGCCGAAAAACGCGCCATCGAACGGAAAGCCCACCGCGAATTCTTGGACTCGAGAAACCAGTTCAAATTGATTGCCAATAATACGCCGAGTGGGATTTGGATGATGGATCCGCAGGGATACACGACTTATATGAATCACGCTGCGGAAGTTATTACGGGATTCAAGTTTGAGGAGATTGCGGGTTGGACTTTTCATGCGGCTGTGCATAGTTGCAGGCCTGATGGCAGTCCGTATCCGGTTTCCGAGTGTCCTATTTTTCGACATCAGGTCTGTTATTGCCTTTGTTATACTCGCTCTTGAGTGTCTCACTGACGATACTACAGCAAAACGGGACTGAAGCTAAGAATGAGAGCGAAGTTTTGTAAGTCATCAAATGTAGACGCCATGAAGACGATCCCGCTGACTTGGACCGTCGTATCTAGCGTGCACAAGCAAGGCCATCACTACGACATCGAATACAGCGTGTCCCCAATAGGTGACTACGCAAGCGGAGGTGCAGTCATTGAATTCAGAGATGTGACTGTAACAAAGCGACTGGAAAAGGAACGGCTAGCAGCTATAGTGCAGAATGAACAGCAGTCAGGTATATTTTTTTTTAATCAGCTATGAAGTCCTTCGCATGAAGACTAATTCTTTGCAGTGCTCATAAAGGCGTCTGAGGATCACAAAGCCAATAGTAAGTAACGTCACCATGGTTCGGCTTCTTTCTCTCTTCTAGAGTGACAATGACGCTTGTTACCATGCACTCAATTTACTCACCGGAAGCATGCTAACCATCCCTCCTATTTAGTGGCTTCTTTTGTTTCGTTCGTATGTCACGAACTCAGGAACCCACTGCAAGGTATCACTTCAAGCACAGTATGATTTACCAGCATTGAGTGTGATGCTTTTTCTCTGACTTCTTGCCCAGGAGTTCTTATCTGAAACTCTCGAGAAGTTGGACGCTTTGACGGATAGTATTAGTACTGGTGTCTCTACAACCAATGGCTCACCAGACATACTATCAAATAGCTCTTTATCTGATATCACTACGAGGCCTGGGACCAATTCAAGATCGGCCAAGGATTCAACAACAGAAGCAATTCGTGGTCTTGTTACTTATGCCCGTGAGCTTGTTGTAAGTCAAAACCAACCCAAGGAGTCTTTGAGTATACTGACGGTCTCAATCAGTCCAACATCGCCACATGTGCGAGTCACCAGGCTTTGATCACAAATAACGTCTTGGATCTGAGCAGACTGGACGCAGGCAAAGTAGAGCCTTCATTTGATATCGTGGATCTACGTGCACTCTCCAAAGAGGCTGTTGGCATGATGGCATCAAGAGCACGCGTGAAATCCATAGATTTGCGACTTGCTGGTGACGACGTCTCGCCCTTGTATCTGCAAGCAGACTCAACCCTCATGTCTCAAGTCTTGTTGAACTTGATCGGGAATGCTGTAAAGGTCGGTAGTCGTAGAAGCAACACCTGGTTGAAGAGGAGAGCTGACTGTTTGACCAGTTCACTCCAGAAAACGGCAACATCGTGGTAGACATCCGCTCTGATCCTCCCGACAAAAACGGAAAAGTGGTCTTTCGCGGCTCAGTAGCAGACGACGGCGTAGGCATGACAGAAGCCGAGCAACAACGACTATTCAAGCGATTCTCACAAGCCAATAAGCGAGTTGCGCAGACCTACAAGGGATCAGGCTTGGGTCTCAGCATCAGTAAAGAACTAGTCAAGGTCCTCGGTGGCGACATGACTGTCAAGAGTGCTCCGGGTGCCGGCAGTACTTTTAGTTTTTCCACTGTGCACGACTATCCTTCTGGTGACGAATTGGCTTCATTCTTGAAGTCTGGCACTGCAGCCACGGCCGTCGCAACAGATCTGGAAAAGTACGAAATCAGAAATTCAGAGGCAACGCGACTACCACCGAAGTTCAAGAAGATCTGTGTGGCAGAGGATAACCCGTAAGCAAGACTTTGAGCTTTGTGAGAAATTACAGGCATTTGAGCTGAACATTTACAGAATCAACCTTCGACACCTTGCAAAGAACCTGGAGACCTTGGGATACGAACACATACTCTGCAACAATGGCAAAGAAGCCCTAGACACCTTCACCGACCCCTCTTCCGTTGTCGACGCCGTCATCATCGTAAGCCCACCCCTACTCACCTTCACCCGAAACCCCTTACTGACCCCAACAGGACATGAGTATGCCAATAATGGACGGTCTGGAAGCAACACGCCTAATGCGTCTCCACGAAGCCTCCTTGTCAACCACCGAATCTCAGCGAAAACCAATCCCGATTATTGCATTATCGGGTAATGCTATGAAGGAGCAGGTGGAAGAGGCCATGGCGGCTGGAACGAGTGATTATATGATCAAGCCTTGTAAGAGGGCGCAGTTGAAGGTGATGTTGGAATATTGGGAGAGGGTCTTGTTGGAGGGGTCACCGCATGTGCCGTTGAGTGTCAAGTGAAGAAGGTCTGTACTTTCCAATGGAAACGATGAGGGTGACTCTGGGTGCAGTCACCCCTAGCAACGCAAGCTGCTCGCTTGAAGTGCTGGTGGCTAATATGCCATGGAGGCCAGCATGGTTACGAGAAGAACTACTCAAGTGGTCAAGCACGAATCGACCTTTAAATCGAAGGTCAATCGCCACGAGGACAACCTTCAAATACCAGTGTCCAAAGGTGTCCAACACCGCAGAGTCACGGAAAAGCGTGACAACAGAATATTTCTGGACACACTGTACAGACCAAGAGTTGTCCTTGGCCAAAAGAGAAGAAGGGAAAAAAAAGGCCACAAACGACAATATGATAGAACAAGCCCACTACAGACTAGAATTGCAGGGCGAAAGAAAAACACAATCAACATGTTTACATGCAAAAAGAAAAAAGAAAAAATGGATTGCTTTCTTTTTCATCTTAATAAAAGAACCGGATTTGTACAAAATCCTTTGGGGAAGCTCGAGTGCTTCCAAAAAAAAAAGAAAAAGAAAAAACCTCTATTTGGTTTACTCCTGCTGCTTCTCAACATCCTCGATGATGTCTCTCAAACTCTTTGCACTCTGCTGCACCTCCTTCTTCTCGCCTTGGTCGAGGTTCATGGCAATCTGCTTTACGATGCCTTTTCTGCCCAAGACGACCGGCATGCTCAAGCACACATCCATGTCTTCTTGATAATGACTGATGGGTCTGATGTTCCTCTGGTCAAACAGAATAGATTTGCAGATTGAGGCGGTGACGCCGCCGATACCGTAGGCGGTGGCGCCCTTGGACTCCATAATCGCCGCGGCTTTTTGCTTCGTGTCGTTTGCAATTGCATCTTTGTCGATGCTTGTGTCGGGCAAGGCGAGGGAGAGAGGCACGCCGCCGACCGAGGCGTGCGACCATGCGACCTGTTTTTTTTTTGTCCCATATCAGTATGCAAGGCCAAGTGTTGGACAAGGGGGGTTTGGAGCAAGGAAAAAAAAATATCCATTTACCATTTGCGAATCACCGTGCTCGCCTAGTACGTAAGCGTCAATGGAGCTGGCAGCCACACGGCACTTTTGCGCGAGGATACCGCGCAGGCGTGCGCTATCCAGAAACGTGCCACTGCCAAAGACCTGGCTCTTTGGCAGTCCAGACATTTTCTGGGCAAAGTAGGTCAGGATGTCTACGGGGTTTGAGACGAGCACGATGATGGTGTCGTCGCGGAAGGGCTTCATGTCGTTGATCGCCGAGCCCAGGATCTTGAGGTTGCGGCCGACGAGATCGGTACGGCTTTCTCCTGCTCACACGAAAAGTCAGTATTCTGGGAGGATTTCTTACAGACATGGGGTTTTCATTTTTAGGTGTCGGACTTGCCTTTTTTCTGTGCTGCTCCCGCGGTGATGACGATAATGTCGCATTGGCCGGCTTCCTTGTGCGTGCCCGCGCGGACTTGAGTGGTGGTGTTGCCGTGGAAGGTGGCATCAGAGAGATCCTGCACCTGCGCATCACGAACATCTTCCTTGGGGTCGATGAGAAGAATCTCCCCGGCGACCGGGTTCAAGATGAGCGAGTAGGCGATTGTAGAGCCAACCTCCCCGGAGCCCAAGATGGCGATTTGAGATGTCATTGATTTCTGAGACATGCTTCTGATTTGTTGTATCGGAGAGTTGGATTTGAATTGGAAGAGCTGTTTTTGTCGAGTGTTTCGAGCGCTGTTACTAGATGTTTGAGATGGGAAGTGGTGGCTGGAGGTTACAAAGGTTGCTCTGGAGATACAAAAGGGCTTGAGAGAAAGAGACGATGCCAATACAGGACGAAGTTTGTAGAATCGAGCGACCAACGTCATTTCTGATGGTTCTTAAAAAACCAACGGAACTTCAGGGATAGAGGTCGGTCATGTTGAACGTGTCGAGAATGATGTTGATGTAAACGTGCCTATTACGTCAATATCGAGCAATTGAGTTGTTGGCGTTGTTGCATACAAATTTCGTCTCTAACGAATTCTCAACGCTCTCCCTTTGGACGACTCGGATCCAAGCAAGAGGGAATCATCGTCAAGATTGCACACTTGTCTGTTAGAAACGAAGTGATATGGAAAAATGAAATGAAATTCGTGCTAGGAATGACCCCGGATATCGTATCTCATAGGTAGGGAGGCCAATATGATGGACAAAATTATTCTGTATTCGTGCTTTTTGTAGACAAAGGAAAAACGAAATAGACATCATGTATCAGCCTCATTTTGGCACGCCGATACTGTTCCAGGCGCCGACTATCGAGTTGGAATCTTCATCGCGACGAGTAGTGCGAATGGCGTATGAGGTCTCGACTCGGACACCGTCCTCCACATCGTATGGGTAGTCCGCACTGCGGTTGCTTCTTGCCTGGACCATCTTCTCTGTCGAAGCTTGGCTCTCAATGTCGAAAGAGTCTGACACAGGAGTTCTGTTCTGAAGCTCGTATTCGTTGACCGTAGCCATCTTGTCGTCAATGTCGCTTCGAAGCTTTGTGCCCTTGAAAGATCTGTTGTTGGGAGTCGAGTTCAGATTGTGACCAGATCTGCCGTATCCAGTTCCTCTGTCACTGGCATTTGGATCGTAAGGGCCTGGCAACCAGAATGCTCTACTGAAGACAGGACGGAGGATGGGAACGTTGATGGTGAAAATGCCGATAAAAGTCTCGCGTACTCCCCAGCCATTGATGTTGGCTGCAGAAGGTGCTGCGTCAAGTGACAATACGACACGGATGATTGCGGCAACGATGACGAAAAGACCAGACGACAGAACGACACCGATGGTGATTTTCTTTTTTAAAGGCATCTTCAGTTGCCAGAGCATAGGAATAGGAACCATGAGGATGGCGGCATCGGTCAGGATGTTTGGAATGGCGACAGCAAGGAAGTTTTGAGGTCTGAATGCACACTTCCATGGAGGAGCAGGTGAGACTTGCCAATTCATGTGAGTGCTGTCAATGAGTCAGCTTGGACGTACGTTGCGTCTGCATACTATCAAGGCACTTACGGAAAACAGCCAAAAATAAGCACAAACCAGACGATGACATAGCTGATTCCAGTAAACCAGAAGAGGTATCTGATCATCTTGTTGTGGAAGGAACCAAGAGTCAGACGCTTGTAAAAGAACAGCATGGTGAACTTCATGCACCAAATCAGAGCAGGATAACTGCACCAAGCTGCATATTCCAATTTCGAGCCATATTCCACTCGCTTGATATCTTCTTGGGTAGCAGTTGCGAGCCATTTCTCGCTGACCTCTGAACTTTCACCAGTATAGTGTACCAGGTGGACAAGGACGGCATCAGAAGTGTTGAAGATCAGTACACCAAAGCAGAACAAGTCATCCCAGTAGAGACCCTTGATACCGACGGTACGTATACGGACCGCATAGCGACTCAAGATGATGGCTGCAGCGATAGCATAGAGGGTCTGATAGATTGTTAGTATCGGTTGCATGCTTTCAATCTGGACTGTGAACCTACCCAGACTTCTTTCAAGATGGCATCGAGAGCCATGATGATCTGCCTAGAGGATCTGGGATGGGTGTGTTGTTGCGTTCAATAGACTCCAACAAACCAACACTGACCCACGCAGATACGATAACGATAGATAGCAAGAAACAAGGCGAGATGAAGATGAACAAGCAAAAGTAGCAAAGAGAGGGTTTAAGCCGCAGTTAAGTGAAAAGTATGACGCTCGCCAACTGTGTGTGAGATGGTCTCAGTGATCCGGTTAAGCACTAACGATGGCTCCGAGTCAATAGGCGGCCGGTCGAGGTTGACTTCAGATCTGAAACGGCTGGGTATTGCCCGTTTGTAGAGGCGAGATCTGTCAGCTCACAACTTGGAGAAGCAAAGGTAGGCGGACATATGTCAAGAATGACTCGCTGTTCTTGAATCCAATCGGTGCTCATTTTGATGGTGGCTGAAAATCAGACCCTACACGTGTGAGTAGTCGAAAGCATCGTGCGAATGCAGCTGTTGATTGGTACAGTGCGAGATAAACTTTGACCTCGTGGAGCAGGTACAAAATCGCCCATGGACCCAACGATGCCAACGATGCCAACTCCCGAGAACCGGCTTTTGCGGTGGTGGCCTGGGTGTCCTGATTGGACTTTTCGAAGATGGTCATTTCGTTTTTGTGTGGAACACAGACGGAACGAGGTAACAAGATTAGACGTGGGAAGCGGCATCTCTGCACCCCGGTCGACGGTTTGGGTTTAAAGAGACGAATTCCAGAAGAGCATGCCGAAGCCGAAGGGTCCGCCCTTGGACGTTACCGGCAAAACGGTGAAGAAGCAAAGAGGATCCAGACAACTGGATCTACGCAGCATTCGGAATTTCAGATAGGGTTGCTTGTCCTTTGCTCCATTGACGCTAGATCGAGATACGAGAATTGACAAGAAGGTCAGTCAAGATGACAGCAGGGCTGATGGGCCACAAAGTCCGCGAAAAATGCGATAGCGAAAACAGCTGAAAGTCCACGTATGCAGGATCGGAAACAGAATGGAAAACGCGAGTGAGGGCCAAGGAACTAAAACAAAACAATTGGCTCAAAGATAGACTCTTGCCGATGAGGGGCGAGGTTTCTGTGGCAGAAAGGCAATTGCCGAATGCTTGAATACTTGCAGTGGTTTCGCAATATTTGCGAGCAAAGAAGCCTCTATCGACAGGTGAGATGTGCAGAGGGGTGGTAAAGACAATAATAGTGACGAGACAAAATGATAATCTAGAAGTTGGCTGTTCGATAGGGCTGCGTAAGGCTTCGGTAGATCTGATCAGCCCTAATAAAACCATCACACCGGGAAGAGAAGGAAAAGTCGTGCAGTGAATGAAAGTGGTATGGCGCCTTGACCATGACTCTGTAAAGTCAGAACGAAGTAGAGGGCAAAACTTGATTCGTATAAGGCGTAGAAGAATGACTCGCATGGGCGAGAATATACTTCATGATCAGTTCGTTTGTGGAAGGACGGCACAAGTCTCTCTCAGGACCAGCGGCGGTCTCCGCTCTCTTTTAGAAATGCCCAAGATTCATGGACAACGGATCGTGCCACTGGTGACAATGAGCCCTTGCAGGTCAGAGAAGAAAAGGAGTATTGTCCGAAGTGGTGCCTGGCTGGCTCGGTGTCTGGTGGAGTTGGTGATGTGAGATTGCGGGGGAAGGTGGAGAGGAGCGAATTGCACAGCAGAGCTGGCTTGATGCTGTGACCACTCTGTCTGCAGTAGACAGTCGTTGTCTTCTTACCACTGCTCTCGAATCATAGCCATGACGCTGCCTCATCGCCCTCGCGTCTTTGTCGAAGTCAACATCGGAAACGAGCCAGCAGGCCGCTTGACCATCGAGCTCTTTGCAGATCAGACACCAAAGACCTGTGAAAAGTAATTTTATCGAGCTTCCTCTACTCTACCACAAGTGCTTGCGCTGACTATGAGCACAGCTTCCGCGCACTCTGTACAGGCTCTCATTCAAACCTGAGCTATGTCCTCAGTCCCTTTCACCGCATCATCGACGAATTCATGGTACAAGGCGGCGACATCACCAATGGCGATGGTACTGGTGGTGACAGCATCTATGGCGGAGACTTTGACGATGAAAATCTCGGGTGGCGTGACATGGATGCTGCCGGGTTGGTGTGCATGGCCAATCGTGGAAAGGCCACCAACAGCAGTCAGTGAGCACACCCTCTTCTCGGATGCCAAACGTCAAAGCCTGACCTATCCTCTCTAGGTTTTTCATCACTCTCGACTCATGCCCGCATCTGAACAACAAGCACACCATCTTCGGCCGCCTAGTCGGAGGACAAGACACACTTGATCGTATGGCCAAAGTCCAAGTCGACCAGGACGACAAGCCTCTGGAGCCAGTTCTGATCGCCCGCTGCGGAGAACTTGAGCCTAAGAAGAAAGCCCCCATCGAATCTCCCGAACCTGCCAGTAAAGACAGAGGCCGAAGAAGGCGCGGAAGCTCTGTCTCTGTCTCTCCATCTCCGTCTCCACGACCCGACAAGAGCCAGCGCGTACGGAGAAAGAGTGACAACATCATCGACGAGACTCTACGCGGCAGACAACGCGCAAGATCTGACCAGGAAGACGGCGATTCCTCTGCCAAGGAACGTGCCATTGAGTCAGACTCGCAAAGTCCGGACAGTAGATACAAGCGGAAACGCAGTCCCAGTCCATCGCGCGGGTTTCAAAGGAAGAAAGCCAGCCGCGAATCCAGTCGCAGTCCGGTTGATTCTCGCCGGAGGAGAAGGAGCTTGCCAAACCAGTACTACGATCACGATGCACCTTCCCACTCGAATGACAGCGATCGCAGACGACACCGAGACAATGATCGATACAGGCCTGGCAACAATAGACACTACGACAGAGACGGCGGCAGAAGAGGTGGAAGAAACTCATATCGCCCTCCGAGGCAGGAAGAAGGACGTCTGGGCGGCGATGCATACGGCAGTGCCGGAGCAGTAGCAGGCGACGAAAATGCTGTCAAGTTCAAAGGCAGAGGCCACATGAAGTTCAGAGAACCCGACAGACGCTGGTAATCGTCGTGTTGTAATCAAACGACCATGATGTTATTCTTGTTTTTTTCTTCTCATAGACGGCCCTGCTCTCTTCCAGCTGCTCTCAGCCCGCTGTCTCCGTCCACGAGTACACACCAACCTTCACCCCCTCTGCCTCCATCTCCTCCTACCGCAGCACCTGGGAATTCTTTGATTGCGTACTCGAGAATCTCGTCATCGAAGCTGCCTGGCTGCAACCAAACAGCCCTCACGCCAGCTTGTTTTGCTTCTTGCAACAGTCTCTTGGTTACGGCAGGAGGAGTAATGACGCTCAATGCCGTCTCTTTTGGTTGTTGCAGAGCCGACGGCGAGGATACGGTATCATAGTCCTTTGATGAGACGGAGACACTAGGACGCGAAGGATTGAGTGGTGTGACGGGCAAAGAACGCTGAAGATACCATGCGAAGACTGCAACGTATCAGCAGGGTGGACGGAAAGTGGAATGTACAAGCATACCTCGATGGCCAAACTTGGATGGGTCGCTGCTTGCACCTGCGACGGCGAAGCGAGGACTAGCAAGGAAGTTCTTGACCGCTGAGTTCATGTCTTGGTTGGTCATTGTTGCACGTCTGCTTGAGCTGTGATGAGAAGGAGGTGACGAGTGACGAGATGAACGAATGAATGATGCAGCTGCCGTTGTCGGAGTTAAGGTTGGACCGAGGTATGGCGCGAGATTGCTCGATGGAGGGGCTGACCCTGTCTGCTATTCTGATTTCATATCACCGCCGACATTCATTGAGAGTTCTCTTGAATTTTCACGAGTATGGTATCCAACTTTCGATAGACTGGTACGAATGTCAAGATTGAGGCCGAAAAGAGGTTTCGTAGGTGTGATGAGCATGATTGTTAGCTCAGCCCCCAGTCTGTTTTGTGACGCTACCAGACAATGAAGATTCTTTTGTCCATGATTTATGAATATTCAATGTGTATAATAGATTGCTTCGAACACCAGAATGTCGATATCGTCGACAGCCGTGCTAGAGAAGAGCCATGTGTAGTTGCCATACCAAGGTAAGAGGTAGACATCGGAAGTCACGACTGCCTGATTGGGCAGTGTGTTGATGAGCCAAAGTCCCCCATGACAACGGGCCTGAAGCCCCCTGGGCCACCAAAAGGTCGCAGCGCAGATTCGACACAAACACATCAAACGACTCCTTTATCCTAGCGGGGATGCAGAAGAGAAGACAGACGCCTGCACGCATTTCCCCTCAATCACACGAATCCATCTCTGTCACAATCTCTGATCAGCAGTGAAGGAAAGACGACATCGCAAACACATAACCAAGCAGAATGGTGAGTTTGATTGTTTACTGCGGGCCAGACCCTGCATGGAAACCCGAAAGTCAAGATGCCGCCAACCAAAACTCGCCAATCGCCGTGTTTTGTGCCGGTTGATCACTCGCCGTCCTCGAACAACACACCACAACAACGCCCATCCCACTCTTTCCTCCACCACACTTCACAAAGCGCAACATCGCAGTTCAAGATCAAGACTAAGACAATGGATCAGGCCAACACAACAAACTACAAGGAGGCTTTTGCTCTCTTCGACAAGCGCGGCAACGGCCGTGTCCAAATCGACTCCCTGGGCGACCTCTTGCGCGCATGTGGCCAGAACCCCACCCTCGCCGAGATCAGTGACCTTGAGAAGAGCATCGGCGGAGACTGTGAGTCTTGCACAAAAACACGAAGCGTTGAAGAGAGCTGCAGGGGCTGACAGAAGATGGCACAATCAGTCGACTTTGACTCGTTCTCAAAAGTCCTCAACCGCGCTGGCGGCTTCCGTGACCCCGGAGAGCCTGAGGAGTACTGTCGTGGTTTCCAGGTCTTTGACAAGGAGATGACGGGCTTCATTGGTGTTGGACAGCTCAGATACAGTATGTTATGCTTCAGACGTGATGACTGGCTGGGAAGAGACGCTGACAGTGTATACAGTCTTGACCAACTTGGGCGAGAAGATGAGCGACGACGAGGTTGACGAGCTGCTCAAGGCTGTCGACACAAGCAGCGGCGAGATCAACTACGTTGGTATGTCCACCCCCTGAATCTCAAGGAAGAAGGCATGCGCTAATCTCTCATCTCTAGACCTTGTCAAGACCGTCCTCGCAAACTAAACATCCTTCTCAACCTATACCCAACTTTTCCCTTTCGGAACAAAACAATCTTGGCGCTTTGGCACGGGATATGAAGCATGGCTGGCGTTTTTCTCCTTTTACTCTGTTTAATTCGACACACGAGAATGAATTATATCGCGACTTTTGGAAGACACCTCGGAAATCTGTACAGCAGCAATTCTGATTCTTTGTCGTCGTCTATTATGATGTGTCTATTGTCTGCGTATCGAGCAGGTCATGATGAGGATTCATTGCAGAACTTCTGGGCATCCTTTTGCATCTCTTCGGCCAGCCAGCGCGCCTCCTTTTCCATTTCTTCCATACTTCTAGCCTTTCTGGCAGAGTCTTCAACTTTGGGAAACTTGCCTTTTCTCACATTCCCCTCTTCTCTCTGATGTTTGCCTACATCACCCTCTTCACCTTCCAATTGCTCGTAAATCTTGTCTCCACCTCCTTGCGCATCCATGTCGCCATCCGTTCTCGGTATCAAATGTGCATGTACATGCGGCACACTCTGGCCCGCCGCCTCACCGTCTTGAACCGCTATATTGCAAGCCGATGCATTGTACACGCGTTTCAACATCCGCGAAGCCAATTGCACCGTGCTAAACAGATCCGTGACTTCATGAGCGCTGAGTTGATCTATGTGTTGGACGCGACGCAGCGGGCAAACGAGAATATGGCCTGGTAACAAGGGTTTGAGGTTTACGAGGCAGAAGGATAGGTGGGTTCTGTAGAAGACCTGGCTCGTGCCGATCAGTCTTGCTGCGTTGTGGTCGAAAGGGATGGAGGACTGACTTGTGAAGTTACGGTGAAGGGGCCGAAGTGTATGGCTTTGGCTAGTGACGAGGGTGGCATGTCTACCTGGGTATCAGAGCTCATTTGGATTGTCGATTGTGTAGTTGTTGCAGTTTTGTTGTGCTTGTGTTTGGATGCAGAAAGACGTCATTTGTCACTCTTTGCTCCGTGCTCCACTGCCAAACTCTCGACACACTACTACTCTCTTTCTTTTGTCTTCATCTTTATCTTATTTGTGCTTTTCTCACCATGTCATCTTCTTCTGGTGCGTATTCGACATACAATCAAAGCTATGTAGGTCTCTAGAAAGTGAGGAAGGAATACATTCCTGCATCTTGTGGAATGCGCATCTCTAAGATTCTTTATATCACTACACACCGAAGCCCTGCAAGAAGGCGTGGCTGCCTGACGGTACAAACCATGCCGTTTGCTCTTTCCAGGTCTCTTAGTCCCAAGCTCGGTATACTTCACATGAGCTCTGGCATAAAGCTCAGCTTCCTTCCCATCCTCAATTTTCCTCTACAGCAAAGTCAACACAAAACAAACCATTACCACAGCATTACCACATCCCCTCATCTCAACATGCCTTCCAACAACACCTCCTCTTCAAGCTCCAGCTCTGGCAACAGCGGTTCCTCATACATCGTCACTTCCAGCGGCACCAACAGTCAGGGCAACCACTACGACGCCCGCGACTATGGCTCTGGTGCTTCGAACGGAAACTCTTACCACTATTCCAACAGGTGTGTTCTTCATGTGCGTGCATGGCAGTAGAGCGAATGCTGAATGGATAATAAAAGTGACGGCTCGTACTACTACAGCAACCCTAATGGCTCGACTTACTACAACTCTGGCTCTGGCTACTCTAGCTACAACCCTCAGGGCAAGTAGTTGCTGATCGAGAATGTCGGCTTTCGGTTGAGGGGAAGTAGAATGATGATGCTATGAGAAGGGAACGGCGAATGAAGCAGACATGAACGAAACGGGAAATTGACAGAAGAAGAACCGTTCATCCACTGTATCGAAAAACACATTGTCTTTGACCGTTGAAGCCTTTAGGCGAAGAGGTGTTTGCGGCCATTTCTTTTTCGCAACATGTCATCAACTTCGGCAGCCTCAAATTACTGTGCGGTGATTAGCGGTCACTCATATGTTCTGTTGGATTTGTCTACCGAGACGCGTTGCTCTGTCTGGCTAACCGCTCTCCATGTTTTGAGACACAGAGATGTGATTTGGCGTCACAACGTCCTCTATAACGGCCCAGCGGTTCTTCAAAGTCTACCTACGCCTGGAACTCTTATATGTTGCACAAATCATATCTCTTAACGACAGTGATGCATGCGTCAAAGTATATTTCTTCTTTGACGTGTGTGTGTGATCACAAGGTATGAGACATTCTTTTTGTCAAACACACATTCTTGTAGGGTTATCTTTGCTGGTGAACCTTGATTGCCTTTTGCAGTTGTATGTTTCTCTTCTGACCTCTTTCTCTTTTACTCCATTATCTTTCTCTTTCTCTCTCGATGATCTTTGGTTACTTGATACTGGAAACAACGGACCAAAAGTGGACAAATGATGGTTTCGCCAGACGTCGCAACGTACAACCTCCATCCTTATGCGATAATCGTTTTGCCCATACCTCTGGCTATAATATCTACTGTCGCAATCTCCGTGCGGATATGGATCCGGAGCGTGCTTGCGAGATCATTCGGTCGTGATGATGTCTGTCTCATATTGGCCCATGTAAGCATCGCTATAATCAAACACACGCCTAGCACCGCTGACCCAGATTTTTTCGCTCAGATCTGCTTCCTCGCAGCCTGTGGAGTCTTCATAGCCATCGGAGTGACGGAATACAACGAAGGTCTAACTCCCATTGTCAAACTTGCCGAAGTAAATTCACCCCTTGCCCCTTCACCTTTTGTCCACTCTGTCACAATCCGCTGACTCGGGAATCCAACGTAGCTCAGTATCCTCGGCATCGCTTTGTATCTGCTGAACCAATGCTTCTTCAAACTCTCCATGGCCTTGTTCTTCCTCCGCATCCCCAACAAACGCCTCCACCGCACCATCATCATCGCCAGCGTGTCCATCTCCATCATCTTCAACATTGCTCTGCTCATCATCTCAATAACCCAATGCGGCGACATTGCCAGCATCGACTTGAACCATCCCCACTGCCTAAGCTGGAGCATCCAAGGCCCGTTGAACTATTTCTGCGCCGCTCTCAACGCAGCCGTCGACTGGATCTTTGCCGCCCTGGCCATCTACGTCGTCCAAGGCCTGACCCTGGACACCAAATCCAAAATCTCCGTCTACGCCATCATCTTACTCGCGTCGGCGGGGAGCATCGTCTCTGTGGTCCGCATCCCGTACATTCCCGGTCTGAGGCTCGACAAGAGTTATTACTCGCAGGAAAACGACATCATCGCGTACACGTCGCTCGTCGAGGCGGCCATCGGCATCATCGTGGCTTCAATGTCTGTGATGCGGCCGCTGGTCGTCAAGTTGAGGGAAAGAGCCAGGATCGCGTTGAGCAGCGGTGGTGGTAGTGGCTATTCTTCGCGAGCGAGCAAGAAGTCGGCGCAACAGGCGGCAGCGGCGGTGGTGGTTCAAAAGGTCGAGCTGCCCAAGGGGGTGGTGCAGGAGGTGAGGTTGTGGCAGGCGTTGCCCGACCCTACACCGACGATTGAGGACCAAGACCCGGGAACAGGTGTCGAACTGGATTATCTGAATTCCAAAACTTTGGATGTCGAAAAGGGGTATCGGGTCAATGTCACAACACAGACTTTACAGACTTGAGAATTTCGAGCAAGGGTTGATTGGGGGAAAACAAAAACTTCGACTGGGATGCACCGCAAATTTTTCAGATGGATCGGTTTTGGAAAATAACCTACAGAGGAACAGAGAAACAGACGTAATATTACGAAAGATTTTCTTCCCCGGTGGTTTTGCTTTTGAAGCAAAAAGCAATCATTATGGCAAAAGAAAAGGAAAAAAGGGAAAAGAAAAAAAAAAGCCCTTCCTTCCTTTTTACCACGAGCCATACCAACTCCCTTACTTCTTTTCCAGATAACCCACCTTTCACAGATCGAAGGGAAGCAAAAAAAAAAAAAAACTAGGAAAGCCCGAGGGGGAAAAAATGATTTTCGAATCATGTAAAGGGGCAGTAAGAAAGAGAAGAGAGAAAAGAGCACGTTCAAGAAGGGATAAGCAAGGAAAGAGTAGAGGATAGGAAAGCAAAACGGAGGGGAGGGGAGAGAAATATGAGAAAGAGAGAGAAGAGCAAGTTGTTTTTGTAACAAAGATGAACGCCTCAGAGGACATGGCAGAAAGATTGAGAGCTGCTTTCCGAAAGAAGAAAAAAAAAGGAAGAAACTCGCTTCAGAGACAAAAGAATACAGTGAAAAAAAAAAGGATGATTGGAAAGATGAACAGCGCGTGTGGCGAGATTGGTACAAGAGGGGAAGAAACCCACAAGGAAAAAAAAAGAAAAAATAAAGAATGACACACTCGGATTATAAGGCAAAGAACATTGGTTTTTCTGGCTCTGAGATGTGTAATTGTGGCATTTTCTTTTTCTGGTAGTAGTTGATTCTTCAAAGATCTTTTTTGTTTTCTTGTATCAAGATTGAGGTTACTTGTTGTACGCTATAGTCTTGTTCTTTTTCGTCCCTCTGACTGCACCGTCTGACTTTTCTTCCCCTTTGATAGCAAGCCAAAATATCAAACTTCCAGAGAAGGGATTCTATATACGGAGAAAAGAGGAGGGGGACAAAGGTTCGAACTATAGAAGTAGCAACTCGAAGGCAGAAACCGCTTTTCAGTAAAGAGATACAAAACTTTGTCTATCCAGCAAAACGGAACCGTGTAGCTTCCAATCTTCCCAGGCCTTCTCTGGGCGCAACATTTCTTCTACGGTATGAATTCGTAAAATCCTGCAACAAAGTGCGAATCTTGCGAATGTCACCCGACTGGATTCTCTGTTCGATGTTTCTCAACAATCTTTCTTGTTCCTGCGGGCTGATGGACCCAGCGGGCAACATCGCTACAGTGTTAGCGGTCCAGCCCGCGGTGGCTTCAGGGAGAAGCTGGAACATGCCCAACAACACGCCTGAAGCGTCCGGGAAGCAGTCGGCAGGGAAAGTGTACATCATGCCTGTCATCAGACGCTGCACCAGTACTTCGCCTTGTTGCGAAATAAGTGTTTTGACGGCGTTTTGGATGTCGGGGCCATTGAGGCGGCGGTTGGGGTCCTCGCTGAAGGTGGAGATGGGTGCGTGTTCGCCGCCGTAGGCGAGGAAGTCGCGGAGGAAGTGCAAGGTGGCGAGAATAGGCTCGTCTTTCATTAGGGTGAGGGATGTAGAGGCGGCAGAGAGGATCGTGGGGGTTAACTCGTTTGCGATGAAGGAGCGAGAATGATAGGCTTGTACATCGACGCAGAGACGGAAAAAGTCTTCGATCACGTCGGGGAGCTGCTCAGGAGGCAGATCATTCAGCGCGCGCAAAAACGTAGTCGCTTGCTGAACGTAGAAATTGAAGATCGCTTGTGTCGTGTCAGGATTGATGCCTTCCGATTCATCGGTGAACTCGCGAACTATCGAGTCGGTTGCCCACAGGAAACAGCCTTGTCTAGAAGCAGCGAAGCCAGCAGCAAGCTTTTCTGCTAGCTCGCTCAGGAGAGGTGCAGTGTGTGTGCGGTAGGAGAGAACAATGTAGCGCCAGCATCGACACACACGTTCGAGGACAGGAGTAAAGTTGGAGAATTTATCGGCAATGGCAGCCAGAACAGGGAAGATCTCTTGACAGTATTGCACGGCGGGATGCGGTTCGCCAGGTCTGATTTCTGGTTGGATCCATTGCACAAAAATTGTGATGAGGTTCAAATGGTCAGCCAGCGCCAGTTTCTCCTTTTCGTCAGTCGCAGATTGTGCCATATCCATCAGTCGCTTGACGACAGGATCGCAGCACATCTTGAATGAGGCATAGATTTGGTCGACTGGCTGTTTTGAGAGTACAGATGCCATACCCTCGGTAATTTCTTCTTGACTTGTAGGTGGCAGTCTGTTGATGACAGTCTCGTAGAATGTTTGCAGTTGGTTAGTGAAACCCTTGAGAAGGTCTGAGCAGTCGTTGCAGAAGAATCTGAAAGACAGAGCAGCGGCAGTGACAACTTCTTTGGACGGGTGATCGAAGGCGGCCATGATGAAGTTGAGTTGGGCTTCAAGAGTGTCGGGGTGCTGAGCGGTCCATTCGGTGTATCTTCCAAGAGCCATGACGGCTTGGAAACGGACCTTTTCTTGATCAGGAATTTGAACAATCAGAGGTACGAGTCTAGGCAGCATGATGTTCTCATCCGGAGGAACCATACGACCCATTGCACGCATACTAAACAGAGGAGCTTCAAGCTTCTGCCATTCGGGGACATTTCCAGTAGACGCTTGCGATCCATATGTGTTGACCCATTCTTCAATCTTGACATATGACTTTTGCAGACATTCTGTGACGCCAATAACCTCACAACAGTCCTTCAGCACATCGCCCATTTGGTGGCGGAACTCGCGGAATCTTTCCTCTTGCTCGCGGTCGCCGTCGAACAGGTCATTGTCGTTGCCACTTTCGGGCTTGGGGAACTCGAGATGACCAATCATGATATCAACCAGATTCAGATAGATGTCGACAAATTGCATGCGAGCTTGCATGTAGCGTTCGAGGGTGATGTATTGCTTGAGTTCGTACCAGAAGATGAAAGTGTTTGAGATGGCCTCCTTCTCCACATCTCTGGCGGCGCATTCGAGCACAGCTTCGACCAGTCCTCGGAAGTCTTCAGGCAGACGAGCGATCAGGACGACCCACGCTTCACCCGCCTCGGCAAAGATGCGCGTAAGACCCTTGAATGCTTCAAAATCTTCGGCTTCTGCGGCTTGTGCGATCTTGGGGCGGATGGCCATGACCCTGGGATACATGGTCTTGATTATGGCCATACATTCGTCGACGTCTCTTGTCTCTCTGAAGATTGCGCAAAGTGTCTCGACGCCTGACTCGAACGAGACATCTGCTTCCAAGGCATTCATGACAACATCCAGAAGGGGCGAGTTGACAATATCGTTCAAGGGGACTTCTCTGATCCAGGATGTGATACATTCCATCAGCTGAGGGTTCTTGGAGGCGGCGTCGGAAGACTGGGCGTATTGGTTGAGGAGTGTGAGGACCTGGTTGCCATTCTCTTCCAACAGCTCGACTGTTCTATCTCTGAGTTCGTCCTCTGTGAGATTGATCTTGCGGCCTTCTGTGACTTCTTCGGGGAGCACGTGCAGGAATTCGAGGACGCAGGCAATGCCATTGGGATCGTTCCCGAGGGTTGACACGACGAGCTGCAACACGTCCTTCCATTCCAACATCTGAATGGCGAGATTGGCGAGGCAGACACATAGCTGAGTACGAATGGGCTTGGGGCCTTGACTGAAGTGTGCGAGGAGGGATAGCAGGGTGTTGCGCAACTCGGGTAGGGACTCGCGCGGCAGTTGGTGGAAGTCGAAGATGATCTTGCCCTTGAGGGTTGTCGCGGCAAAGAGCTTTGATTCGGTCGAGGCTTCAGACGAGTGTAGAATCAAGAAAGTTGTGTTCCATGCTTCGTTCTGAGATGGAATGGTTAGTGGCATGTCCAAATTGGAGATGGTGGGTGCAAGCTCACAGATTTCTGAAAGTGTTCGAGAAACTCGTGTGCTTGGCCTTTCTGTGTACGGTCGACGTTGGACTGCATGGTGTGGAGAGCGGCCAGAACTGGCGCAAAGGGCTGAGTGCCATTGGCAGCCATGGTGGTGGGGTGTGCGGTGGGAGGAGGTGCGCAGAGGACGGGCGGATCGAGGGTCGAACCAAGTAATGACAGAGGGAGAGTGTGTATGGCGGGATCAAACAAGCGTCACTGCAGGCAAATGAATGGTGCAGGAGGGTATGGAAGAGCGAATGGAATCGTTTGTTGATCTGGCAGCATCTTTCTTGAGGACAAGACACTGACGCAGATTCACAAGCTCGTCCGTGCGTCTGCTGTTTATCGACTTGGTACCAAGCGTCCATCTATGCAAGACTGTGGATATGATTGGACTCGAGGCAGCAATATTCTCATGAATGCTTGTCTGGTCAGACAGTCCATGTCCATCCAATGACACGAACAACTTCTGCCTCGGATATCAAGTTGTTCAGACAGAAGCACACCAAGCAAGCAAGCAGCGTCTTGGCGAGCGTTGGATAAGAAAGAGCACTGCGCTTGATATGCCTGCGCTCGGTCGCTGCTGCTTGCGACAGCCCATCAACACCATCAACCAAACTCGCTCGCTCGCTGCTCGCCTCGATTTCATCTCACCGCTGTATCTGCCACGCACTCCTGCCATTCTATATCCAGGACCGACAGCCACCACTCAATCCGCAATACCATGGAGAGACGCGGACGCGGAGGAGGTGGAAAGGTGCTGCTGCCACCCATCAACTACATCTTCAAGCTCCTTCAGACTCGCGCAAAGGTCTCGATATGGCTGTACGAACAGCTGGGCATTCGCATCGAGGGCACCATTAGAGTGCGTCATCCCCTCACCACGAACCATGCGCCCGCATACTGATCAACCATACAGGGTTTTGACGAGTTCATGAACCTGGTCATTGACGACGCCATCCAAGTCAAGCAACCCACAAAGACTGATCCGGAAGAGTCGAGAAGAAGCCTTGGTATGCTCGCATTCCTTGCGCGACAATCAAACATTAAAGCGCTGACTTGTTCTCTCAGGCCAGATCCTGCTCAAGGGCGACAACGTTGCTCTGATTCAAAGTCTATGAGTTTGACGATTCTCCTTTCTTCACCAATGCCTAGAGCAGCCTTATCGACTCTGCGTCTCTGTCGTCCATCAAGAGCGCCCATCATCTAGGTCAGGCCCTCACCAATCTAGCCTCTGACCCGCCATCTCCAAGCACCACTGCATCCACCTTCCAGTCCCACGAATCCACCGGCAGACGATATTGAGAAGGAAGCATCTGCTCAGCGAGTGCGAATCCGACTAGGGGTTTTTGCCGTCAGAGGATAATAAAAGTGCTGAAAAAAAAGGCATCGGTACATACCCAAAAATGGTTTCTTTCTGTTTTGTCCGTCTGTCATTCTCCCTGAGCAATAGCGCGTGAGAAAGTTGTCGTAGTACCCTTTGCCATGGCCAAGTCGATTCAGGTCTTGGTCAAAGGCCATACAGGGCATGAGAATCACATCGAGACCTGCTGCATCTGAGGCTGGTGCATCCCCATCTGTGAGACCACTACCGCCGAACGCATTCACACGATCTGATACAGTGTCTTTGGGGATTGAAGGGATGCCCCATTTGTCAGGCTGCAGCGAAGCATGGTCATGCGCAGAAGACAATTGCAACATATCCATGATAGAGGTAGGTAAATCATGGCGACGAGGGTGCTCTGGCTTGTAGATGTATGGCACAAAGACAGTCTTGCCTGAAGTCAGGGCATCTCTGGTGAGATCTTGGGTGTTTATCTCACCAGAAGGCATGGACATGAAGATGCTGATTGAACGAGCATTCTTATATTCTGGCAGTGATGACAGTAACTTTGTGGCATTGACGGCTTACAGGACGTCAGTGTTGACCACACAATACAAGGCCGACTACATGGAAACAGACATTGGCGATGGACGTGATCAGATGGCAACGAGGACAAGACGCTGCTCAGTTGCTTGCGCACAGCCTTCTTGTCCGACAGTTGACACGCGGCGCCCAGATCTAAGGCGGCTGACGACATGTTGGATGAAGTGTTTCTTGTGACAAGTCTATAAGGTTTGACAGCAACAATGGCTGTCTTTGGCCTCAGAGATGCGTGTAGCATATAGATGTTGAAAGGTGTGGAAGATGATGATGACGGGGATGGAGAAGAAGGTAAAGAATTGTTTCATGTTGGGCGCTGCTATTTCGGGCAGGGGCTCTCCAGCCTCTCCTTCTCCGTGTTTTGGGCTTGCCAAGCGTCCTTCTTTGGCGGTTGGATTGTTGTAGACGAGACAAGGACCGACTCTCTCAACCTTGTTTCCAATCCATCCAGTCCTGTTTGCCTTGCCTTTTGACATAGTCGACCAAACGACATCCTTGTCCGAGATATACGCGCCTTGCCAACGACCATAGCAAAATCCTCCGATCAGATAGCGCCACAATGAGACTCCCTTCAGCCTACGCCCTGACGGCGACGCTCGCCTTTGCCAGTGTCGGCTCAGCGCAGGTTACTGACACCAACCTGGTCGGCACATGGGCAACAAAGTCCAACAAGACTTTGACTGGTCCGGTATGTCGGCTACAGTCCCGGTCGATCCGTGTCTTCGCGTCTGCTAACCACAGTCACAGGGCTTCTACGACCCCGTCGGTGACAACCTGATTGAGCCCTCGCGAACCGGCATCTCCTACTCCTTCACCTCGGATGGCTTCTACGAAGAAGCCTACTATCGCGCCATCTCCAACCCTGCCAACCCGTCTTGTCCTGGTGCCATTATGCAATGGCAACATGGCAGCTATGTCATTGGCACCGACGGTTCCTTGACCATGACGCCCATTGCCGTTGACGGTCGCCAATTGTTGTCGCAACCTTGTACGAGTAAGAACTCGGTCTACACTCGCTACAATACCACCGAAAAGATGAAGGTATGTTCTTGATCCTCTTGTTACTCGACAAACCAGACACTTACCCAATAAACACAGGCCTACCGCGTCTACACCGACCCATACCACGGCATCCCTCGTCTTGACATTACCGAATTTGACGGCAAGATTATGCAACCCATGTACCTCGTCTTCTCGCCTCCTCAGATGCTGCCAACCCAGACCCTCAACCCTACTGCCGACGCCGCCCACCCAACGGCCACCTCAAAAGCAAAGAGAGACATGACCAGAGAGGTCCCCACGAATTTCAAGATGGGTGTCCAGAGCCAAGTCTTGAACCCTGACCGTTGGTGGTGGATGGGTTTGACATTTACTGGTATTGGTGGCTTGCTTTACTTTGGTCCTAGAAGAATGGGCATTCAGTTGTAAAGCCGACGGGGTGAAGATATACACATCATGGAGTTTTATGAAGCGCGGCTACGTTGAATGAGCAGGGATTGGGAAGTGACACCATGGCATGCTCTTTCTTTCAATGTCTGTCACGGAGGGCAAAGCATTTTTTTGGTTGTAAATGTTGTTTATGGGCGTTTTTGTTTGTCGTTTCTTTTGGGATTATTCTGGGAGCTCACGCTTGTCTTTTTTTTATCTGTAATTATGAGCCCGGATATCGAGACTGATAAGGATATTTGATTTTCTTCTTCCCGCTTCCATCGTATCTTGTTTCCATTTCCTGCATGTCTCCTTTGCATTTCTCCAGATGTGTCTGTTATCAGATGCGGATGATCCAACCGAGGCTCCTTGCCCCTTTTTTTTTCTTTCTTTGTTTTCAGAATCAGCAGAAATTCTGAATATATGCTGTAAACATGTTTGCTGTAAGGACCGGCTTTTCGTCGTCTTCGTCTCGTGTGCGCAAACTGTAAGCAGTGTGTGTGTGTGTGTGTG
>RZIQ01000045.1:0-204901 GCA_003992365.1 Aureobasidium sp. P6 | reverse complement strand
ACACACACACAAGACACGCAATACATTACGGCCGCCTCCTCACATAGACGCCGACAGCATGGCACACGATACTTTTTCTGTTTTCTAGTTTCTCTTGGGGGGTTTCACATTTTCGTTTATACTTCTTACAAGCATCAGCGATGGAAGGAGAATAGCAAGCGGAAGATAGCATGCGGGAGATCGAGCAAAGGTCTCGCCAGGCATTTCGGGCGATGTGTAACTAGTCTTTCTTTTCTGAAACAATTGAACTTCGATCTCAACACCGAATTATTATGCCGTCCTTCCAGATGAGATGCTCTGTAAAATGTGTGACCTTCGACTGGCCAAGCTCAGGCACGAATATACCCAGGCGCCGCCTGAAACCAAGGAGCATCGCAAGTGGAACATGTTACAGAAGGTTGTTCTTACGTGAGACCAAGTCATGCTGTGCGATGAGCTATTTGACTTCGGTCTCCGATAGGATGCTGGAGAGGATGAAGCAAGGGGCAAGTTGAAGTGGTAGTGCCGGAATAAGGCACGCAAGACCTGGATGAATGCGAGCAGACAAAGAAAGAGCAGGAGAAAGGGGACAATTTTCAAGACAGATCTACAGCAGCCAAGTTCTCGTTCAGACAACCACTTTCAAGACGAGCAGCAATGTGCACGAGAATTTTGAGGAGATACGAAGGCTGCAATCACGATTACGAAGACAAGACCGAGCAGTGTGCTGTGAAGAAAGTGGGGCTCTGTAAGAAGACGCAAGACAAGGTTCGACTGCAAAGCGACTGGATCTGCAGAAACTGTGTCGAGGCGTTGACAAGAGCAGTGGAGGCAATGAACAACAAGAGAGGGATGATGAGCGTTTACTGATGCGATGGTTGTTGGATGCTTCTCAGAGAAGGAACGAACAACAGACGCCGGAGAAAAACCGGGGGCTGCAGCTGCATCTTGACGCTGCACCCAAACTGCCAAAGGCCTCTGCATCTCACATCCATCCATCTTACACCACCAACTCTCGGCGCCGCTTTATTCATTCGAGCGCGAATTGCGCCGGCCACTCACGCGACCACATCCATCAGTGCATTCACTCGTCAACACACGTCAAGGGCAAGACCTGTTTGAGAGGGCAAAATGGCAGCCGTGGCTGTCAACGGAGGCGCTGGAGCAAAGAAGCTCAGCAAGAACGCCTTTCGCAGACAGCAGAAAAAAGCCCAGAAGGAGCGTTCAGTACGTCTTGTCCTGGGCCAGATTACAACATCTTCAGCTGACAACCGTCACCAGGCATCCGTCACGCCTTCTGTCGCCGAGTCCACCGACCTGTCCGAAGCAGAAACACCAAAGCCAGAGACTGGCCGCCAGCCCGATGCTCAGCTCAACACTCGCCATGACCCCATGCAAAACAACGACCAACCGAGTGACGACTTTACCATTTCCGAAGATGATCCTCTCTACGCCGAGTTCCAAAACGTCCTTGCGAGATTCAATGAGCTGGACAAGTCGCAAACAAAAGAAGACGAGAAGCCTGAAATCTTCTACGACGACGACAACGACGATATCCCCGACGAAGAAGACGAGAATCAACCGAAACTGTCAAAGAAGGCCCGCAAAGCTGCCAGCAAGCTGACTATTGCCGAGCTCAAGCGTCTAGTGCGCAAGCCTGAGCTGGTTGAGTGGACAGACATTGACGCTTCAGATCCGCTATTGCTTGTGCGCATCAAGTCGCAGCGCAATGTCGTACCTGTTCCGTCGCATTGGGCTTTGAAGCGTGAATACCTCTCCTCAAAACGTGGTATCGAAAAGACTCATTTCAATCTGCCCAAATTCATCGCAGACACTGGTATCGCCGAGATGCGTGATGCCGTCTTGGAGAAGCAGGCCGAAGCAACGTTGAAACAAAAGCAGCGCGAAAGAGTTCAAGGAAAGCTCGGAAAGCTCGACATTGATTACCAAAAACTCTACGAAGCCTTCTTCCGTCACCAGACCAAGCCTCCTCTTACTCGTTATGGTGAGGTTTACTATGAGGGTAAGGAATACGAAACCAATCTTCGCCATCTGCGACCGGGCGAGTTGAGCGACGACCTCAGAGAAGCACTGAACATGCCACCCGGCGCTCCTCCACCATGGCTGATCAATCAACAACGCTTTGGCCCACCTCCGTCATATCCTGGTCTCAAAATTGCCGGCTTGAATGCTCCTCCCCCACCCGGTGCATCCTGGGGGTTCCACCCTGGTGGTTATGGCAAGCCCCCGGTTGATGAATACACGAATCGCCCTCTTTTTGGCGGTGATATCTTTGGTGTCAGTAACGCGGAGGACGACGAGGGACCGGCTGGTGCACCGGTTGAGAAGACGCTATGGGGTGAATTGCAAGAGCGTGAGGAGGAAGAGGAAGAAGAGGAGGAGGACGAGGAGGAAGGCGAGGAAGATGGAGACGAGGCCATGGACGAAGAGGATATTGGCGCCGGACTGGAGACACCGAGCGGCATGGCGACGGCTGTTCCTACCGAAATCGGCATTGAGAGTGTTGGCGGCGACTTTGAACTACGTAAGAACGCACGAGCACCCGAAGCAGAGGACAACGGCGCTCCTCGATCGGCGTACCAGGTCCTCCCAGAACAAAACATTCGTGCTCAAGGATTCTTTGGAGGCGAAAGAGCATACGACTTGCGGGCAGCACAGCAGAACCTACCTGTCCTGGGACAAGAAAACAGGGGCAGCAAGCGCAAGATGGGCGATGTCGATGTCAGCGTAGACGTGGACGCGCTAGAAAGAGACGACCGGTTGAGCAAGGACGAGATTCAAAGACAGTTTGAGGCCCAAAGACAGGCACAAGCAGCAGGACAATGGAAAGGAACGGTGGATCAGGAAGACTTGAGCCAGATGATTGCCGAAGAAAGTAACAAGAGGCTGAAGCAGGACAAGGAAAGAAACGAGCGCAGAAGAGGAGGTGACAGCAGGAGCAGCAGGAGATAAGACAAAGCACTGGAACCATCTTGCCGTCACCACCTCGTATCTGGACCGAGCCTTGGACACGGAGCGCCTCGTTACACAGCTTAAGAAGAAAGCAAAAAGAAATGAAGCAAGCCAATTGATATGCCCAGTCCAAATTGCCAGCAACAGATGTGCTCCTGGATAGACGCTGTCGAAGAGTCGACATGTATGACAGGTGCAAGAAGAGGTGAGCGTTGGAGAAGACTGACCGACCAGATTACTTGAGAAGGGGAACAAGACGGCATTCTCGATGTCAATGTTAGATGGTGGTGCAGAGTGACAGAGCGAGGCATGTCACGTGGGTGAAAAGGGCAAAAGCTGGGGCAAGCAAAGCTCGGATCAGGTTGTTTGTCGGCCTTGGCTTGGACTTTGGCCTGCGACGTTTGAAGGCCAGCCATTGCAGCAGCCTCATCAGAGCTCCCTCCCTCGAGCCGCTCGTTGGTCGTGCTTGTACAGCCCGCCCGACAAGCATCCACAGATTACAGCAAACATGGACAGAGACCGAGATCGAGATCGAAGGTAGTGCACCCGCCCTGTCTCGTCACCACTTGGCGCCAGTGTCACTGACGCCCTGAACAGACCCTTTCCACGCGAAGACCAGTACGGAGACGGCCGTGGTCAGTCATATCGGCCCCCTCGATCTCCTATTCCCAGATCAGACACATACCGCGCGCCCAGATCTCCCCCTAGAGGGAGTGCATACGTGGATTCCTACCGCGCACCGCCACGAAACCGCACCCGCTCACCCATTCCCTTTCGCCGTCGTTCACGAACCCCTCCGCCGTTCAGACCAAGGGACGGAGGAGATAGCTACCGAGGAAGAGCACGTTCCCCACCTCCTAGAAGAGGTGGATTCATGAGAGATGAGACCTACCGTCCACCACCTGCCTCTCGCTTCCACAGAGACACGCTGCCATACAACACCCGCTCACCGGTGCGTGCGCCTCGCGATCGCTCTCCGTTGCCCCTCAAACGTGGCCGCGATGTCTCTCCTGCCGGCAGCCGGGGAAGAAGATCTCCTCCGCCAACCAAACGTGAGCGACTTGATTCTCCACCTCGCTCAAGATACAATCCATACCCCCCGTCAAGAGACGTCAGTCCCGGCCCTGGGCGTGACAGACGTGACATGCGCATGACACCTCCTCGCGGTAGCACCCATGGCTACCGTCTGCTGTCTCGCTCGCCGTTACAACACAACAAGAATGTCAACCCGCGCGAGGTGGATTGGAGACGTCGTTCTCCATCGCCCGCAAGGCCACGTCCCGATCTCATTTCCACCGAACATTCAGGCGCTGCCTCTGTCACCAGCTCACGACGTTCGTCCCCACCCATCCATCCGAGCAGACTCGCTGCCATCGATCCTTTGCCGAAAGAAGACTTGTTCCCGAATCGCGCTCCTCTTCGCCCTGCTTCGCCACTTCCTATTCTCTCGAGATCGCCCATCGCTCCAAGACCTCGTTCCCCTGTTCCATCCAGACCTAGATCACCCGTTCCGTCAAGACCCAGATCGCCTATTTCGTCGAGACCCAGATCGCCTATTCCATCCAGACCCAGATCACCAGTCGCACCGTCAGCAGATATCCGCTCGCCCGTTCGCAAGCGTGAGCCAACACCACCACGCGAACGTGAAATCCCCACTGGACCGGCTATTCGCGCTCCTCCGACAGGCCCAGCAAGACAGGATGAGCCTCCTCAAAGCAGAGCACCTCCAACGGGTCCTGGCACTACCAGATCCTACGCACAAGTCGCTGGCGACGTCCCGATCCCTACCGGGCCCAGAGTGAGAGCCAATTCTCCGCCAACACACCCAAGAGGAGGATTATCGTCTAGGGGCGGCTATCAGAGAGATTACCCGCCTCGGGACTTTGGATCACGCGGAGACTACCATGGATCACGTGGAAGAGGTGGGCCATACGGCGGACCATCATATCGTGGAGGTCGAGGTGGAGGCTATGCCGCTCAGCACAACAGGGACCCGGACTTTGCATCAACACCACCCTCGGGCCCTCGAGGCTCCATGAGCTCACATGCTCCTCCACCACCTTTCAGAGGCGGCGCGCACTCCTCCTCGGGCACCTATCCACGTACCACACGCTTTGCGCCCAATGGCGCACCACTACCTTCTGGACCAAAGGCTGATATAATCATGGGCGGTACGGGCGAATTCGATAGAGGAGCCAAGCCCGGTAGCGCCTACCTTGCAGATCTGCCTCGCCTTGTTGACGGTGGTATCAAAGCACCCGAACTTTACGATAGAGGACGCCTCAACAAGCTGGAGGACGAAGCAGAGAAGTTGCGACAAGCTATTGAAGACAAGCAAGCACGCAAACGCAAAGGATTGAGAGAATGGGCCAAACTCAGCAGAGAGAGCGAGACTGCTAGTTTCAGAGCACAATTGGCTGATGAGAATGTGCGAGCGCTTGCTGGAGAGAGTGATGGCGGCGCTGCATTTTAGTAAGATGACAATTGGCTTTTCTTGGATGAGCACGGAAGAAGAAGATGCATTTTGGAGAGTCACAAGGATGAGGAAAATGGCTTTATCATGAGAACGGAAGCGAGAGTTTGATGTTGAAGATATACCCCTACGAACGAGGAAAACAAGAGTGTTTGGCTGCCGTGAACGAGGAACATGCTTGGCGTTGGTGTTGATGTTGTTGATGACGATGATGATGAGTGCACTGCGAGAATGATGTCGTACATGAAGGTCTAGGATGGCCTGCAAGCTGTAGCGAGGCCGAGAGGCTTTTACCTGATGGCTTGCTGACCATGGAGCGAGCGAAGGATTCGAGGTCTCGACAAAGCCTCCCACTGCGACGACTGAGCGTTCGAGTAGTGGCTCAAAGTACTCGTGACGGCTCACAACAACAAAGACAGGCAGAAGAGGGGCGGTCGACTCACTCTGGATTGACATGGTTCGCAGGCGTCGGCGTGACATGGATGATGGCTGCTGGCCAGCGAAAAAAGGTCCAAGCTTTCGAATCTCGACCCACAACGGACCTGCCGCTGGAGAATTGCTGGAGGAAAGCGCCGATTCTGCCCTCCACACTCTCGCCTCTTTCCCGTCGCTCGCACCTTCTCTTCCACTCGGCTTCGATCCACAAACCAAAACTCTGCTCCTCGCAACCCAATCCACCGTCTCTCTATCAATTCCCGAGATCTTCTCTCAACACTCCACAATCCATCATGCAGAACTTTGGTGCCCCCGCTCCTCCCATGACTGGCCGCGCTTGCTACAACTGTACGTTTTCTTCACCTGAAGCCTTTTTGGAGTGCGCCCATCTGCGCGATTGCCGTCGTTGCGTCTCGCATCCGCCGACGACCACCTGCTCCGCCGTCATTTCAACAGGCTTCAAGCAGTTCTTCCAAACACACACAAGACCTCAGACTGACAAGCTTCATCACAGGCGGCGATGTCACCCACCAGGCCCGCGACTGCCCCACCAAGGGTAACCCCACCTGCTACAACTGCGGTGGCCAGGGTCATCTCTCTCGCGAGTGCACCAACCCCCAGAAGGAGAAGTCTTGCTACCAGTGCGGTGAGACCGGCCACATCTCGCGCGAGTGCCCCAAGGGCGGCGCTTCTCGCGGTCCCGGCGGCATGGGCGGTAGCCAGGAGTGCTACAAGTGCGGTCAGGTCGGCCACATTGCCCGCAACTGCTCTCAGGGCGGCGGCTACCAGCAGGGTGGTTACCAGAACCAGGGCTACGGCGCTCCCCGCGGCCAGACCTGCTACTCTTGCGGCGGCTTTGGCCACATGTCTCGCGACTGCACCCAGGGCCAGAAGTGCTACAACTGTATGTCCTCCTTCATCTTCGCTTTTGGTCCGACGTTTTCTAACCCATGATTCACAGGCGGTGAGGTCGGTCACCTTTCCCGCGACTGCTCTGCCGAAATCAGCCACGACCGTGTCTGCTACAAGTGCAAGCAGCCCGGCCACGTCCAGGCCGCCTGCCCCAACTAAGGGCCTGTCCGTCTGCTCTTGACGACAATCTCTTTTTCTTGACCAGCATTGCGCATCTATTATCCGTCTTGCTTCTTTTTTTTATTTTTCACGACCCGTCATGACCTTTGATCGCAACGGCCAGTCTCCAACAAAAGCTTCTTGTATGCACCTTTCTTTAACCAGGAGTTGTTTACTACGCAGGTGGAATGGGGGTTTCAGGCCGGTCTTTGTCTTTCTTACCGCCGTAGGACGAGAGAAAAATTCACAACGGACACGAAAAGGGCATTTGATGTGATGGGGGAAGAGAGACCGATCATGCATGTTTTCTGATTTTTCTACTTTTATTTTCCTTTGTTTGTTTCTTTTTGGTGCCAAATCTTCTTGGACAGGACAGGGCCCTTTGAGTTCTTGGTATACCGAGGGTCTTGTCGTTAGCACACGCACAAAAAAGTCATGCCGCCGACTGAGAGCTGAGAGAGAGAGAGAGAGGAGACGAGAAAGAGGGAAGAGAGCTTTACGGATTCTTCTTCACGACAGATGTCTATACCCCCCACTACTGCAATTTCAAAGGACGAAAGTTTTTGGCGGATTATCTTTGATTTCTTGATTGCCTTTTTTTATTGTCTTTTTTTCCTGTGCTTTCAATTGGTGATTTGTAGAGGCCAACTTGCTTGTCGGTATGCATGTGAAAGAAATGCTCTCCCACGTCTTGTTTCCTCGCTTGCCGATATCCTGTAGTGGGGTTTCGGGCGCGCCGCCTGTTCAGCCGAAGAGACATGTCCCGCTTTTTCCCTTCTGTATAGCACGCCTCTGACGTCGATCAAAGGACTTGACTACCATGCGGGCTGTGAGGTGAGGATTTTAGACCTTTTGGGATGGTCTTGCTACAAATCTGGGCAGTGGATGATGGCACGCGACCTGACCCTGGAAGAGTTGTGGTCAAGATATGTACAACTCGACAAGGTATCATGGTGCTCTGCAGGTATGCGGTGGTGGTTTTGCCAAGCGCAGCTGTCAGGGACGAGGCTTGCGGGAGACGACAGGGAGTGAAGTCTCAGTATCCGTTTCACAGACTTGTTGTTTTCTGCGCTGTTCCTGCGTGCCAGGTGTCAGATGTTTGTGCTCTGGATATAGGCAATGCCAACAAGGTGGATTGAAAGCAAGTAGGAAGCCGGTTTGTCGGAAGCTTTCGATGACGAGAGGAAGGACATCATGGCCGCAGTGCACTCCGATGGCTGGAGTGATCGACAAGGAAAAGTCCACTGTGTCCGCCGCGTGGCTCCGGGTTTGTAGAGGAAAAGCAGACCCCCCCAAACAAAACCAGGAAACAAGTGTGCTCGTCTTTGATGATGCTGTGCGGGCATAGCAAGCAATGGGATTTAGCCTACAGCTCCCCTCTGGTGGAACCATGACTTTTCTGACTTTCTTTCTCTTGACTTTTTGTTGCTCCTCGAGACATCAAACCTTCTTCTTAATCTTTTGTGTTTACACGGTTTCAGTGGTTCTTACACAGCTTCTGGACAGACGTCTTCGACATGCGTCCAGTCTCTTTGGTGTGCACGGCATTAGCCTTTGCGTCCAATGTTGTTGCGCAGAGCAGTACGGCGGCAGACAACACCACACAACCCGTCTCATTCTTCTACACTAGGCCTTTGTCTGAAGCACCTGCCTTGAACGTCACTACACAGGCAGACTTCTCAGCTGGCTATGTCTTCATGTCACCCTACAAATCGGTCAAGCCGGGACCTTACATCTACGACAAATTCGGCAATCTTGTCTGGGACGGCTACGGCGTGACCGGCTCGTCCAACGCGCACAACTTCAGACCTTGTGCCTACCAGGGCCAAACGCATCTTTGCTTCAACCAAGTCAACCAGCAGAACGGCTATGGCATTGGTCAGGGCGTGATTGTGGATTCGGATTACAGAGTCGTCAATACCGTGCAAACTGGAGGCAATGTCGAACCTGTCGACATGCACGAGTTTCAATTGCTCAACGACGGCGAGACGGCCATCATGAGCGCGTACCAGATTGTTCCATTCGATCTTTCTTACTTCAACATTACTACTGGACTGGGCTGGCTATCTGAAGGCGTGTTCCAGGAAGTCAATGTGACTACTGGGGAAGTTTTGTTCGAGTGGTTCTCCACTAATCATGTTGATCCTAGCGAGAGTCAGATTACGCCCAACAGTACTGATACTGGCGGTGATGGGTTTGGCCCACAGACTGCCTTTGACTATTTCCATATCAACGCTATCGACAAGTCGGCATCCTCGGGAAACTACCTCGTTTCTGCCAGACATACCAGCACGCTGTATTACGTCAATGCTACAGACAGAGATATCATCTGGAAGTTGAGTTATCAAGGCAACTCTGATTACTCTTGCTCGAACTTCAACTTCAGCTTCCAACACGATGCACGCCTGATCTCAGAGAACGACACCACAACTGTGCTATCCATTTTCGACAACGCGAGCAACGGATTCACCACCACAACATCGCAATCTTCCGGCAAAGTCATTGCTCTCGATCACAACTCGGGCGTCGCCACCATGATCTCAAACACCACCTTCCCGTCTGACGAGGGTCTTTCCGCGACTTCGCAAGGAAACACCCAATCGCTCCCAAACGGCGGCTTCTTCCACAGCTGGGGCAACAACCCCTATCTCTCCGAACACTCGTCCAACGGCACCGCCGTCTTGGTCGCCCAATTTGCCGCGCCAAAATCCGCCCAGAACTACCGTGCCTTTTCCGCAGACTGGACGAGCACACCCGCAACCACGGTCCCAGACGTCTACGCCTACGCCATCAACTCGACAGCCGCAACGCGCATCTACGTCTCCTGGAACGGCGCTACGACCGTCTCGTCATGGCAGTTCTACGGCGCCGATTCAGTCGCCGATGGCTTCGTCGTCATCGGGCAAGCGGACAAGAATGGCTTTGAGACTTTTTGGGAGGCGGACAAGTTTTATCAGTGGGTCAGGGTTGAGGCTGTCGATGCTGATGGGAAGGCGTTGAGGAATTCGAGCTTCACGGGTACGTTTGTGCCGTCTGCCATGTTGGTTGGTGCGTGTGATGAGAGTGGGTGTGGTGTTGCGCAGTCTTATTCTTCGTGATTTTGACTCTCTTTCTCTCTCTTTCGAAGTTGCTACCCCTTCTTTTTTTTCCTTCATCTCCCACACCGGTCATCACCTCTTGTGATTATGCTAAATCACTAGTCAAGAATGCCTCCTTTTTTTTCGGAGTTGTGGGTGTTTGCTGATGCGACTACGTCGAGTGCTTCTATCTTCGGATCAGCCTACCCGCTGGGCAAATCATTATGTATCCGTATACCTCAGCATGTGCTAGCAGTCTTGATGCCATTCGAGAAACATGTCGCTCTTTGTCCCTGCTTATGAACTCTTTTTCTCTTTCTTTTGCACAAATCCCCAAATTTGCTGGTTCACGCATAACTTCGAAAAGAGGTATCGAAATATACACAAGGGGGTTTGAGAAGGCACACTCGACGATGCGATTATAGCAAGTGAGTGAAGTTTTTGATAGAATTAAATATTGGCTTCACTCTCTATAGATCCGATCAGTTCTTTTCATTCGTTCCTCAACCATCACTTTTTCTCTTCTCTTTTCACTTGGAGTCGGGGAATTTTGTCTGGCTTGTCTGCTTTCCCTCACTTTCTTCTGGATTTTGAACAAGGTCTCGGGCTCAAGCATCAAACCTAACTTCTCTTCCTCCACTACCTACACTTCGACTATCTTTGACCTTTTTGGTCTTTTTCTTTTGTCGTTTTGTCTTTGATCTCTTGCTTCTTGGTCCATACCACTCAACTTCCATCTCGTCAAGCCTTGAATACACGTCTTCATCCGCCAAGTTCGCGCGACATCTCAGTCGACTTGATCAACATTCCAGCGTCTACATTGGCAGTGGATGCGGTGTTTATCTTGTCGACTCTGCTGAGATCGTCGACTTCGGACGCAGTTGGTCAGAGATTTTGAAGACAGATTTTTGCTTTTATCGAGTACGAATCTCCTCATTTCCATTCGTATGTTGCAACACTTCTCTTTTCACCAACGCTCGAGACCATCTTGTCTCTCCTCTCTAAGCCCTTCTTCACCAAATCCACCTCTTCATCGTCCATCATAACATTTTTATCCTTCTTCACCAACTCTGTTTTGCTTCTTTCTCTCTCACATCTGCGATACTCTATCCAGCCTCTGCAATATTTGTCAGCGCAAATTCTGATCAATCAACAGATCTTTCAATACAACCCACGCATTTTCCTCACGCCAAATTTTGCAAGATTCTTTTGGACTTGGTGTATATCCTGAGATCGTGGCTTTACATCTTCTCTTTGCCTTTTCGTCTGACATACTCGGAGCGCATCAGCAACATGTCACACCTTTCCTCCGACAAGGAGGACACCGCGACCAACCTTCCTCTGCACAACTCTCGTTCTTCAATGCCTTTTACTGAGGAGGATGAAGTTCACTTGAAGACTGAGATCAAGACCGAGACTCAAGGAGGTTCTTCACCTTTGTTCGAGCCGCAGACCTCTATCAAGAGAGATGTCGACGATGAGATCTCTGCTTTGGATGTCAAGCGCTCAAAACCATCGGCCGAATCTGGCCCACCCTCGTACGGAGGAGGTCCAGTCCGTACATATGCTCCAGGAACGCCATACAAGTACTCCAGACACGAAGTCATGCCTGTGTTGGAGATCAACAGTCAACACCACCAAAAGGCCACTCAAGACTTCCTCTTCAACATCAGAGAGGTCGTGCTACCTGCTCTGTGCCCTTTCGAGAACGAAGACAAATCGCTCGGTGACAGTGTCAAGTGGTTCAGAGAGAATGCCCGGATTCCTACCATAGCGCCCACTCGATTCGCACTCAGCGGAAACAGTGGCTCGGGCAAAACCAGTACTCTCAACAACCTTTTGGGCGTGATCGGGTTGGCAAATGCTGATGCTTCGATGGAGAGCGTCACGCAAAACCCGCAGATCTTCAACCATGGCACTCAGAACCAAGTCTACCAGGTTGAAGTCTTGTTTCTCAACAGACGCTCAATTATGAACTTGATCTTGAGATGTGTCAAAGACCTGACTTCATACTCCAAGCTGTTGTCAAGTGACGAAATGGAGGATGAGATTGATCTTGCGCGAGAGGCGGCGGAGTCGAGCAGGCAAGTTCTTGACGATCTATTTTCACACCAGAACGGGTTCAAGAGCCTGGATGATCTCGAAGACTTTATGGAAACCAAATCTCTTTTGGCAGAGGATGGAGAATCTGTCTCCGACGCTGCTGTTGATGCTCTGTACAAGGAGATCCTTCAACGCGCCACAGCTGAAGGCATCGACTTGGATACACGTCCGCTGCATCTCACAGCAGGAAATGTTGGAGAGCTTCGCGGAAAGACTGCCAAGTTCTCAGAGCGTGGAGCCTTTGCGCCTCTTGTCAGCAGCATGCGAACCAAGTTCTATTCACCTCTTCTCGCCATGGGTATCGAGATTGCAGACTTGCCCGGTTACACGGACACCAACTTCCACCTACGAAAGACATCTTTGGCCTACTCGGACGCTTGTCCAAAGGCAATCTTTGTAGCCGATCTGTCGAGATGCCTGACCACTCCAGAGCTGGATAAGAGCCTGAGACAGACAATCAAGCTGAAGGGTGCAGAGAATGTCTGCTTGGTTCTACGCGGCAAAGAGGTATGAAGTCAACTTGAGAGGGCATGAGATGGGAACACTGACATTGTGTAGGTCGTCGACAAAGCCAAGAGCAGATGGACCAAAGATGAGACGGCTAACCTCGAAACTCTGGAAAAGTCATTAAAGAGCGCAAAGTCTTTACAAAACAACGAAGACGAGCAAATTCAGACTCGGGCCAAGGTCGATATGGCCAGACTTGAGTGTGAGATTTTGGAGCACAGAATCAGCGTCCGCGACCGCGTCGTCACCGATTATTTTTCACAGAAGAAATTCCAGAATAGGACTGACTCGAAGACGATCCGCGTCATCACCGTGGCCAACAAGTGCCACGAGCAGTACATGCTTGGTACTCGGAAGGCAACCTTGTCTCATAACAAGACCGGCATCAAGGAACTTCGGGCATACATGTGCGAGACTCCCAGCAGAGATCAGGTCCGAGCATTCGCACGCCATTCTGCCAAATGCATTACTAAGATGCGCCGTATCCGTTTCTGGGCAGAGGGACCAAAAATGCCGCCTCGCGATGCCGCAATGGCGCTCTTCGAGCAGCATGCTCGCTGGGGCATCGAGGGAGATCTATCAAAGTTGTCCAAAGCAGTCAAGGAATACCGAAAGCTCCTGAACAAGCAGTACCTTACAAGTTGGGAAGATGCCTCGGTAAAGGTGATGGAGAATTGGGCCAACACTTACGCTGCACGCACACAGGGAGTCTTCCTTCGCCAGGGAGGAAGACATAGCCCCAAGCTCAAGAACTCGACGGAGAAGAAGCCCAAGCTCGTGTCATGGAATGAAGATCTGCTCATGGTCGCTGAAGAGGATGTCCTGAGCCTTCTCAAGCCAATTTGTGAAGCTGTTAACGAAGTCGAGGGCTATCTCTGCGAGCGTATCGAAGATGGCGTAGAGAAAATTCGTCACGGTCTTGAAATGATGGAAACTATTGCAGGCACTAACTTGGAGAGCGTTTGGGGTATTTTCGAGGACGAGATGAAGTCCTGCATCCGCGACATCAAAGAGAGCATCGCCAAGCTCGAAGCCAACTTGAGGTAGGTGTGTCGTAGCGGGGCATCGCCAGCAAGATACTGACGCATGGTAGAACTGAAGTCTTGAAATCCGTCGCTGACGAACCCTGCGATGTTGGCTCACCCGTGTTTATCACGGAAACAGTGGCCATCTTTGGGCGTAGCATTGAAAGGTTTCCCAAGGGCTCCAAGAATCTCACAAAAGAGCGCATGAAGTTCATCAAGGAGCAGATCGCCAACGCCAAAGGCCCATACTCGAGAATGTCTGACGAGATCGTCACTCGCATTACTCCTGTCATTAAAATATGGGCTCAAGAGGCGAACGCACGTATTAAGCAAATGCAAGGAGAACTTCGCGACGTCCTCTTCAAGTCTTTTGAGGGCAAGAAGATGTCAGACGCCAGACGCGAGCAGATCGCTCCTGCCATCAAGGCCGCCATGGACAAAGCCGGAGCAGTCTTACAGGCCAATCTAGACAACTACCCAGTCAACATCATCTGAGAAGTATGCTCAGATTGAGGAAGAACCAAGAAGAGCTTCTCAGGTCGGGAAGAGTTCAACGAGATGAATGTTAGAAAGGGAGAGAAAAAAAAAGGAATGTCAAAAGAGTAGGAGACAGAGAAGAAAACAGCAACGACATAACGATCCCATGGACACGAGATGCAGCTCGGAAGGAGCACTTGGCGTTTTACAACATCGAGAAGCAAAAGGAGGATACTTGCTTTTGATACACCGGGCCAGCATATATGACAAGGCCAGAAGATCTTAAGACCCACGGCGATAACATCCAGAATATCGTTCTCGCGAACAGCTTTACTATTTCTTAGCCACAATCACAACAGGTTCTTTTGCTTTTGATATCTGCTTTCTACTTTCCTGTTCTCCACAAACAGTGTGGACTTTTCCATCACAGCGAACACGCCGACCAAGTGCAAGCAAACGCAGCGGCACAGCAGAGATACTCTTTCCCGCAAAAACAAATGCAAGAGGTCCAACCAGAAAAGAAAAGATGAGCCGACGTCGACGTAAACCAGAACCCGAAAAAGGCGCGCACGACGTCAAACAATTGCTCTCGCGTCGATTGACACCATCCACCAACCCCCAACAACTCCACACGCAGCAAAAGACGCCATGGAGAAAAGCCAATCCGAATCTGCTGACATATCCAGCAAGAAAGGATTTTGAGAAGAGTCGTGTGACATGTATGCAAGTCGGTGAAATTGATTCGTCCGCGTTCCGTTGCTTGCTTGCTTGCTGTACTGCTGATTTCCCATCTCCCCGCAAATTGCCCGATTGGGAAGTCGATATGTCCGGAGTACTTGTGTTGAAAGCAAGAGGTATAAAAGAGAAGAAAAAAGTCACAAAAGGTGCACAGAATCTCACAACATTATACTCTTTTTCTTAATACCCAAAAAAGCGGAAATTACAACATCTGATCCAACCATGACTTCCTTTATCAAAAAAGTGGCCATTGTCGGCGTAAGTCTAATCTCCCCTTCTTCCATCACTCCCCCCTTGTAACAATCTCCTAGGCAAGTGGAAACATGGGCAAACACACTATCGCCCAACTCGTCAAGACAAAAACCCACAAAATCACCGCCCTCACCCGCAAAACCAGCAACCTCGCCGTCCCCTCTGGCGTCACCGTCCACAAAGTCGACTACGAAGACATGTCCTCCCTGAATTCTGCCCTGCAGGGTCAAGATTTCCTCATCATCACCCTAGCAGTCATGACGCCGCCGCACATCCACAGCAACCTCGTCCGAGCCGCCGCCAAAGCCGGGATCAAATGGGTCATGCCCAACGCCTATGGTTTCGACTTTCGCAACCCTGATATCCTGCGAGATATACCCTTTGCTGCCACTTTTGGCGGGTACGCCTCCGAGATTGAAGGGTTAGGGATGAAGCACATCTCTCTCGTGTGCAGTTTCTGGTACGAGTGGAGTTTGGGGATTGGTCAGCTCTACGGCATCGACATCAAGAAGAAAAAAGTCACTTTTTTCGATGAGGGAACCACTAAAATCAATACCAGTACTTGGGAACTGTGCGGCAGAGCTATTGCAAAGGTGCTTTCTTTGCCTGTCACTTCTGACGATGGTAACCCTTGTGTCGAGGATTGGACGAACAAAAGCATCTACATTTCTAGCTTTTTGGTCAGTCAGCGTGACATGCTAGACTCACTTCACAGGGTCCTCGGAACCTCGGACGCCGATTTCGAAATTTCGTATCAGACTACAAAGGAAAGATATGAGAACGGTGTTGATGGGATGGAGAAGGGAGATAGGTATGCGTTTGCGAGGGCCATGTATGCCAGAGTCTTCTTTCCGGATGGTAGTGGTGATTATGAATCTAGGAGGGGAGTTGACAATGATGTGTTACGGTTGGAAGAGGAGAGTTTGGATCAGGCTACGCAGAGGACGGTTGAGTTGGTGGAGAGTGGATGGAATCCTTATAGTTGATTAGTGAGGTGTTTGGAACAGCATTTTGGTTGGGATTGGAGGAAGATGGCTTTTTTTTAGTTCCGGTCCAGGAAGTCTTGGGTGAAGAATGATAATGGACATCTCTTTTTAATATGGTTCTTTTATTTCTTCTTTTTCTTTTGTAAACTATGTCAGTGTGACAGCGCTCAAGAAGCAGAAACTTGGTACATTGGTGGGTAGAAGACATGACACAGTCATTAATGGAGTAGTCTCTTCATTAAAAGACGGCAGTGCCGTTGACATGTGTGCTAACACCACCTGCATTCCGGCGTCAGTGTACCGCTATAAAAGTGATAGTAGGCCTTGAAGTCTCACCTTGAACGTTGGCCGGCGCAGCAGTGAAGAAAAAGGTCCATCTGTTCTTTTCGCGGCATGTCTGAGCTAGCTTCTCGAGATCCAGCATCTCACCCAGCGGCATGCCCCAAAGCGCCAGGATGTATTCGTGGAGATGGTAATCTGTGAGCCACATCAGTCTAGTGACGCACTTTGCACGATTACCTGTTCACCTTCATGTGTCGGCCATGCTTCAAAGGCGGGAGCATCTCCTGCCACAGCCGAAAAGTAAGAATCGTGAAGCCAATCAAGCATGCGCTCTTCCTGACTCAACCCTGCAAATCTCTGTCCGTCATCTTTACCCAATGCATGAGGTCTGACGGCCAGTTCATTGCGTTCTGCCGGTGATTTGCTGTGATAAGCTTCAACCCAGCCAGTACGTACGAACAAGATGTCTCCAATTTTGACATGACCACCTTGAGCAGCCGGACGAATGTCGATTCCTTGATCTGCAGCACAGTGCTTGAGCTCTTCGAAAGAGATAGGATAGTACTCGTAGGGATCGTAAACGATTCCCTTCTTGTGAGCATAGCTACGGTAATCAAGCAGGATACCTCGACCAGCGATGCCATGCACAGCCCAATGATGAATTGAACACTTGTGATTGGCGTTCGGACCGACAATGTCGGAGCCCTTTGTGTTGTTGTAAAAAGTGCCAGTGGGGATATGTGCAAAGTGGCGGAAGCCATCGAATTGTGTACCCGATTGGGTGTTTAGGTGGTAACAATCATCGTAGGCGATGTCTTCTGCGAGTGTCTTGATCTCATGTTTGAAGGTCTCACGACCAAAAGCAGGAATTTCGGGCGTGTTGAGTGGGAGATTGACGGGGACAATGTCACCACTCTTGATTTCTTTTGCAGCGGCAGCAACGCGAGTGGGAGTCAGAAGATTGAGACGGCCAATAAAGTCATTCTCGCCCCAAACCCAGGCGGCTCCTTCTGGTGCACCAGGGATAGATGGCAATTCTTTGCGAGTAGGGAAAATGGTGGAATCAGGGTCAAATGGCATGGACAGGCTTGCAGTCTTGTTCATGGTTAGAAAGTCCTTGATCTGGGTCAGGCGAGTGCTTGTGGTAGTTTTGGGAGTGGCCATGTTGATGTTTTTCACAATCGAGAGTAAAAAAGTGGACCCACGTGTTCAGAGGCGACAAGACACGATATATAGATGCAGGATTCGGCAGAGAGCTGACCATGTTCCTCGGCCTCTGCCCCTCCTCTAGGGCACTGTGATAGCTTCCCCGCAATGTGGACGTGGGGGTGCGTCATTGTTATAGTCGAGTTGGACATGTGTTGTGTGCCCCTCGGCGGCAGTCAGACTTGACCAGGGCGTCAAGGTTCTGACTTCGGGATGATGGTTCATGGTTAGCTCGCTGAAGCTCAACGGTGCTTCTCAACACTGATGTAGCATAAGCTAGCTGATTGGGCCGTCAGTCTTGTCGAGAGAGAGGGTACATATTGAAGTGCTCGAGGACTGGTTTTGACCAAGTGCCAGTGATGACTGTGTGTCCAACAAGGATGAGTCTTTTAGGTTGTAGCTTGATGTGGTGAGGTGAAGCTGGAGAGGAAAAGAGGAAGGAGCGATGCAGGGCGGCAGTTTCTTATCGATAAGCCGAGTGATGGCATGACAAGATGGACCAAACACCGTCAGCCTCCGTCACCAGCCAACCATGTTCAAGAAGAAGCCAACAGTCAAGCCCCTGGCGCCTCTGCGTTCGTCAGATCGCCGCAAGACGGCCGACAGCATCATCGCCGCCTATGGCCTGCAGCCGACCGCCCACGACGACCCGGCCGCCGCCACTGCAGAAACGACGGCCCTGAGAAATGCCCTACTGCCAGAAGGCGTGCAAACAGCAAGATTCACAACTACCCATGGCCCCGACCTCAAACAGGTCTCGGGTACTGTCTATGTGGGAGCATACCCTGGAGATGACGCTCGAGTGCTGTGGTTCAAGATTGAGGATCGCATGTATCCTTCTGTATACACACTTTGGAAGCAACCAGGCATTGTGCCTCTGCTGCACACCCCAGGCTTTGTGGTACAGAAGCTGCAAGGAGGTGCAGATCTCATGACGCCTGGTCTCGCCAACGGTCCTCCGTTCAACCAGAGAGCCACCAAGGGTGCTGTTGTTGCCATTGCAAGTCTGGAGCAGCCTTCGGTCCCTGTTGCTGTCGGTGCTTGTCTGATCGACATCAGCTCGCTCGGTGCTGTACAAGGCTCTCGCGGTCATGCTTTACAGACCATGCACTGGGCTGGCGATGAGATCTGGTCCTACAGCACTTCCAACAAGCCCGGTGTCAGTCCTCCGCCATCAGTTGAGGGATGGCTCGCAACCAAGGACGATGAAGAAAGGCTGGCCGAGCAGGCTGCTGAGTTAGATATCGACGACGACCAAGAAGACCAGGGAGGCGTCGGCTTGGACGAGTCTCCTGCTGAGCAGCCTGTTGATGACACACCAGCTCAGGAAGGTCTCGTAGACCAAGTCGACATCAAGGACATGACCACAAAAGGTATGCTCCGTCCTCAACCCACTCTTCCCAATCACCCACTGACACGACAGAGAAATCGACGATGCTTTCCGCAAAGCTTTCATGTACGGCATCTACCACCACAAAGAAACAAACTCGAATCAACCAAACTTTGGCCTCGAATTTCCTCTCACTCAATCCTTTGTCATGTCCAACCTCGTCCAACCTTTCCTACCCGCCTACACACCCGAACAAGCCAACTCGCTCCAAATCAAAAAGTCAAGCTACAAGAACATTAAGAAATTCATCAAATCCCTAGACAAGGCCAAAATCGTAAAGACAAAAGAAAGAGACCAGCACGAAACCGTCATCCTCGATGTCGACTTCAACGATGCGGCAATCCTCGAATTCAGGCCGTATCGTCTGCCTAAGAAGGAGACATCTGCCGCCACCAATGCAGCTCGCAGCAGCAAACCCACAGAAGCAGACGCGACCGACACCTCGATCGGTCAAAAACTCGAAAAGGTCCAATACTACAAACTCAAAGAACGCCTACTGCCTCTTTTCGAGTCAGCAAACGCAACCTCACACTCTCTCTTTACATCCACAGAACTCAAGCCCTTGATCACAACCTACATCGAGTCCGAAAACCTCGTCAATCCCAAAAACAAGCGCTTAGTAATACTCAACCCAACCCTCGCGAATGCAGTCTTTGACGGCTCAACACCGCTCGACAAGGAAGTTCTCGCCAAAGGCTCCGTACCCCGCGACGCCCTCATCGACCGCATCCTCCAATCCTGCACACCCCACTACGCCATCACCAGCTCCTCCTCTCCTCCCAACTCGCCAAAACCAAAAGCAGGCACCGCGCCAAAGATCAAAGTCACACTCGAAACACGCTCTGGCAACAAGACCGTGACCAAAATCTCGGGCGTCGAAGTGTACTACATCAATCCTTTTGCGCTGGCTGATGAGTTGCGAAAGGCGTGTGCGGGGAGTAGTGGTGTCGAGCAGTTGCATGGGAGTAGTCCCAAAGCGCCTGTCATGGAGATTATGATTCAAGGGCCGCAGAAAGAGGCCGTGTTGAAGAGTCTGGAGAAGAGGGGTGTCAGGGGTGCGTGGGTCGAGTTTGTGGACAAGACCAAGGGGAAGAAGAAGTGAGAGTTAGGAGCTAGAGATGAAAGGAAAGACAGCACAAACAAAATCATAGACCACGAGAAGGATGTCTGATCATTGCAAAGCAATTGCATTTGTGTTTCCCTTGGCTAAACCCTTGACACGTTTCCATCCATCTCGAATTTCAAAAGCCTTGTCGTTGTAAAGAAGCAAGTAATAACTCGCAGAAGAGCAAACTCCATCCACCCCTTTCCCTCCCAGTCTCTCTCAACCTCGATCCTCTCATCCTCGATCCTCCCACCATCTCCATCTCAACCCATCACGCCCTATCCCTCAACCTGACAAGCCTAGCCAACCTCTCCACAATGCCCACAAACCTCTGCTCCCTCTGCCCCAAAGCCGAACACACAAACTCAAAATCCCCTTCGTCAAGATACAACTCTGCGTATTTCAACCTCTTGGTCGACGACGAAGATTCCGACTGCGGTGGTGTAAAGCCCGTCAACTGGCGCGCCACCGTCAAGCCCGGTGACGCATTAGCATCACCACCACCACCATCATGCAGATCAAGAGGTAAAGTCCTTTTACGCGGATTCACCAGCGTTGGAGAATCCGCATCGCGGGTGTTTGCCGAATCGAGCAGTGCAGCCAAAGTTTCCGGGTTAGTTTGTCGGTGGTCCAAAGCAGCAGTGGTGGCGGCAGAAGCTCTCGAGAAACCCGTAACCCCCAATTCAGGATACGACTGCACATTTTCCTCTTCTTCCTCGTCATCTTGCTCACCTCTACCCCTTAATATCCTCTCCACCCTCTCGGACAAGCTTTGGTCCCCGGCATACGCGAACGCCGCACCGATCCTCTGCAGCCGCAACAACTCCTTGCCATCCCCTGCTGCTGCTCCTCCTCTCATATTCCCCGGTTTGGTCCTGTGTGCTCTGCGCGCGATCGACTCTTCCAACATGGTTTTTTGGGTGATTGGGTCGCGGGCGGTGGCCAGTGGAGATAAAGCAAAAGAGGCGCAGACGAGGAGATGCTCTTCTTTGCGCTGCAGGCTGTTTTTGGGCAGGCGTTGGGTTTTGCAGTGTTGGCAGAGCACCATGCTGCTGCTCCCGGGTCCGGTCGTCGGGCTGAATTGGTCAGAGACGCGTGAGGCTGTTGGGGGCATTGCTGGTGGTTGTTGGTTGGTTGTTCGTCCTCTTTTTTTTTTTTTTTATTTGGCGTTTGTGTGGGTTCGAGATGATGTTGTCGTCGTCGTCGTCGTCGTCGAGTGAGAAACACTTTCCTTTCTCTTCCCCCCTTGACTGAAATAATTTCTTTTGGGGAAAAATCGTACTTCCAGAAAGATCAAAGACTCCTTTTTTTTTGAGACCAAGTCGACCTTGGATACTCTAGTATCTTGCTCCCCCTGCAACACAAAGAAAATCGTCCCAGAGCCCACCTTTTTCCCCCAGTAGTCAGTAATTCACACCTCTCCGTCTTCCTCGATAAAAGATCGACTCCTCAGATCCAAAAAGTCCTTTGGAACAACAAGCAACGCACCGCGTTCTCAAAGAACCAAAACAAGGCCCTCTGTCAGCGCCAGACCAGAAAAGCAATCAGTCAAAGCGGGCTTGAGAAGGTGCGCTGTGCGAAAGTACCGCAGGTCTGGTCCAAGTTTCTGGGCGAACGGAGGAAGGAAAAAAAAAGAGTCAAAAGTTGTTTCTCTGGCGGGTGCGAACAAGAGACCTGCGACGGGGCCCACTGGAGAGGCAAAGGGACAGATGGTAGCTTTGTTGTTGATCAAAGTTATTACCCGGAGCGGATCGGTTTTGTCTTTTTGTTCTTGTCTCAAAGGAAAAAGAAAAAAAAAAAGAAATGGATTTCTTTTTATGTTTATCTTTTTCCCCTAGGCAAAGGGTGTTGTTAGTTAAGATGTGAAGAAGAAGAAGAAAGTTGTTGCTAATTGTTTTTTGTTAGTGATTGTTACTGTCGCTTTTGTTGTTGATGCGAAACGTGGGAGAAAAAGGTCGCCTTTTTGTGCAAACAATGTCAAATTTGCCAAGAAACTGGTCAAAAACCCCCCCTTGCCAGTCCAGGGGAGCTTTTTTTTCTTTTTCTTTTCCTTTGTTCAAAAACAGCGTTCAAAAACAAAAAAAAATGACACTGACTACTATCTTTCATACTTTTCATGCTTCTCTGCAGACAAACACGACTCCTCCCAAATACCAAGATTCTTTTGAGATGGCTAGCAGAACCACCATCAAGACTTGACCATGGCCATCAACCATCTTACTTTTATTTGCATGCACCATATCAACCACAGATACCGTTGTACAAAGTTGTTATCGTAGCAAGAAGCAGTAATAAAGCTCGTAGGTAAAACTAAGTAAGCATAAACTAATAGTATAAACAGCCAACAGACCGTCATAGGAAGGAAAGGTACCAAAGAACGAGGAAAAAATGTAAGCGCCGCCGAGGTCCTGCCTGATCGATAGCTTCATTTGCCCTCGAAGCCATGACTCACTCGAGCGCCATCAAGTCACTGGCTCTGATGTGCATCCTGCGTGTGTTCCCATAGAGCCCCATACACTCGAAGACCAAAAGAAAATGTATTCATGTCTTCGTCTCTTCTTCTGTCATGATCATGGTCATGCCACTTATCCTCGATATCCCCAACCATACTACTGTTGGGGAGGAGGAGGTGGTGGCTGCTGCTGCTGAGAAGCCGCAGGGAATGGTAGTCCCTGTGTCATTGACTGTAAAGGCGGCAGAGTATTGCTGGGAGCTGACATTGAACTGTGAAGTGCTGGATGGTGAGCTGGACCACTCCATGTCGGTGCTTGTCCGCGAGCTCCCATACCAGGGCTAGGCGCGCGAGGTGTTTGAGTATCGCTCAATGGGCTGGCTGTGGGAGCCTTGGGACTGGGATATGATTGTTGGATGGCAAAACCATGAGGTGCACCACCAGCTGTCGTAGTTGACATGCTGTAAGGGTTGGCGTAAGGAGGCATTGTCGATTGGTTGGCGGCATCTCTCAGCATGCGGTCAAACCCTCCCCAACGATTCGAAACACTAGGCTGACTAGCCTGCATACCAATCTGCTGCTGAAATTCTTGCGGCGTTTGATATGTTGGCTGTGGGCGATAAGTGTTTTGTGCATGGGCACGATCGTAGGCATGGTAAATTTGTGATGGTGGAGTCCACTGAGCATTAGACGGACGAACACCGTTTGCTGATGGCGATTGAGCAGACATGCTACCAGAAGAGTCTCGTCTGTTTTGGAGGGGAGACTGAGCTTTCTTGCTAGTCAAATCATCGATCAAGTTGCTGCTGCTGTGTGAAGGAGCGCGATTGGCACTCGGCGGTTGGCCATACCCAGCATTCGCAATCGATCCACCCGAACTGGATCGAGGAAGCTGAGGAGTGCTACCATAAGATGGCTGTTGAAAAGGTTGCATTGCAGGAGGACCGCCTGAAGTGAGGCGTACTTGCTGATGAAATTGTGAGTATTCACCAGGAACAGCAGCAGGCAATGTTCTGGATGAGTAGTAGCCTTCTGAGAAAGGGCGTAAAGGAGTTGCAGATGGGCGTGTTGGATCGCTATGCTGTTGACGGAGTGGAGGGATTGGTTGAGAGTATAGTCCAGCCGTATACGATGCTCTTCTAGGGTCGGATTGGTGCATGAACTGTTGCTGGTTGGCCAATGCTCTTTGGTCCACGCTATAGCCGACTGGAGGGTAAGCAGGCGTCTTAGGCTTGTACACATACGGTCGGCTGTTTGTCTGTTGTACAAGCGTTTGTCTGGGAACTTGTGGCATGGTGTAGCCACCAGTATAACCGCCAGTATATGAAGCAGCCACAGGTCTGAAAGGTTTGGCAGGTTTGACGCGCTCCATAAAATCACCCATAAAGACATGGTTTTCGCCTTTGGGGTCGTCAGTAAATCTAGCCTTGGCCTCGGTCGACTTCTTTGGCAGGTAATAATAAAGCTGATCTTTCTTGTCGAGATCGATTTTGACCTGGTCGGGATTCTTGATAACACCGGTGGCGTAACCTTGAGGCGGCAGTTGCAGGTTGCGAAACTCGGACCATTTGTAGATTGAATCTTCGTGGAAGGTGCTTTCCTCCATAGGAACACCATCTTGGCGGTTCTCAATCGACACGGCATGCTTGCTCATGCCCTCTGGCATAGGAATTGCCTTTGCAGATGGTTTGACCCGCTGGGAATCAATAGGATCCAGTACAACGATCCACTTCCACTCAACCTCAACTTGATCGCCATATGGCAGGATGTTGATGAGAACTGTACTTTCACCTGGACGGTTCTCCTCAACCACACCGGCAAAAATATCGCCACCCAGATACTGGGCTTGGATCACATCGTCCTTCTTAAGGTTTCTGGCAAAGCTATTGACAAGCTTGCTATTCTCCAAAGCAACAGCGTCCACGTTCTTTGAGCGCTTGGGACGATGGAAGCGGCATCTCAAGTCAATGCCTTCTTCGAAGTACTCCGTTCCGTCTTCACCAAACGTTGGCACTGGACCGACGTCGATTTGAACACCGGCAGCAAGAGCGCAGGTTGCATGGTATGCCCGGGTACACTTCTTAGCTTGACATTGGAAGCAAGCACCACGCTTAGAGCGGCAGAAGTTGCACTTGAGGTCGAGACGTGCCTTGTCAATGCCAGCTACGCCAAATATCTTCTCAACTCCATCCTCGCTATTAATCCAGGTTTCAGGAGTGTAGAGTGCACAGCAGCGATGCGCTTTCTGACCATTGTCTGTAGGTAGCAGAGGCTCGTTCGGAGGATCATTAGGACAGAGAACACATGGCTCTCTATGAGGACCACGAAGAAGAATTCTTATCTTCTTCTTCTTTTTGCCAGCATCCTTGTCCTTGGGATCGCGCTTTCGCTTGCGTGATTGTGCCTGTGGCTTACCAGCAACACTTGCTGGAGGACTCGGCAGATCAGTCGTCATATCCAGATCCATATCATCCTCGTCATCATCGTCAGTCTCCTCGTAATATTCAGGAGTAGGTTCACCTCTGAGTTTGCGTTCGATCTCGCCAACATCAACCCATACACTGTCGGCTTCACACTCGCATTTCTTTGCGATGCGTCCATAGTCGAGCCATGATTCGGTCGCGAAGTTGACAGACTCGGCACAATTGTAGCCAATGTTGTATCCTGAATGGTATCCGTAAGGATATGTGATGACAAATTCGCCTTCGTAATGAACGAGCTTGTTCACTTTGATACCGAATTGCTTCTGCAGAATCTCGGGCGAAATGAGGTAGGTCTTGTGACGCAAGAACTGATCGCAAGCTTTCGAGTCATTCGGCCAGATGCTCTTCATTGCTTTCTCAAACTTCCTGGCGTCCTCTTGAGAGATGCTGTACCATTGCTTGGGTGCTCCAAAGTGAATGTAGTTGATGCTGTACAGATCAACGTCTTCCAAATGCCATGCAAAAGTGGCCTTCCACATTCCCATGTAAAGGTAAGCAGTGTTGACACCAGGGACCTTGGTTCCAAGTACATCGAGTAGGTTGGGCAATTTGGCGACATTCCAGACATCGCACTCGTCCTTGAATAAAGAACCAGGCATATCGGCAGCATACATGGGCTGTGCGAAGGTCAAACTTTTCCAGTAGGCGGTCTCGAGTTCAGCACATCTTTCAGCGGTAAACTCTTCCAGGTCGTCCATGTGATAGTCGAAATTCTTGAAAGCAGCTTCATCGTAGACATCATTTGTCTCGGTCGTGTTGTTCATTCTGCGTGACGAGACCGACTTCTGCTGGCCTCCTTTTGGCTGACGACCTCGAGGTTTCGGCTTGGGTTTAGTTGGAGTCGTGTGCTCGGAAGGTTCAGTGGATTTGAGCACAGGAGATGTAGGTGTTGGAGGCACCTGACTAGCCCTAGAATCCTCGTGTTCGTCATCTCCTTGGCTAGTCTTGTCAGGTAGAGGATTTCTTCGTGGCCTGCCAGGCTTTCTCTTTGGACCAGCTTCTTTGGGAGTCGAGTTTCTAGTGGAAGCACGAGTCTTGGCCGCAGCCCCTCTGGTCACTTGTCCTTGGTTTCTACGACGCTCTCCTCTCTTTGCAGGAGGCTGATATTGAGTCTCTTCGGTGAGCGCCTTCCACTCGGGCAAGTTGTAAGAACGTTGCTTCTCGATATTGGCCTGAGTGTAGATTCCGTGGGTGCCCATGAATTCTTGCGAGATTGGGTTCTTGATTTTGATGGTCTTGACAAGCTCATCCAGAGCAGGTTGGTCGTCTCTCCATTCTTGAGGAGGAATGACCTTGACAATACCAGATTTCATGCCGTATTTGTCGATTTTGTCGATAAACTTTTTGAAGTCGCGGAATTGTGCCATGGTCTGTCGCAAACTTGTTAGAACTCAAGATTGCTGCTTTCGGTGATATTGTAACATACCGGTTTGAAAACAGGCACTTTGCCATCGTCCCAGTAGTGGTCTGGTTCGATTTCTTCCTCTTCCTCCATGTCGAGGTCCAGTTCAGACAAGTCGGACGAGGCATCATCGTCGACTCTGACATTGTTGTCCTCGGAAGTGGGTGGAGTCAAGGCATGAGCGGGCTCAGAGTGCTTGGGCAAGTTGTTGGCTTCGGGCAAGGCGGCGTCGGAGGAGGAGTTCGAAGGCTCGGTCGCAACGGCCAGCGAAGGCATCGAGGCGTCCATCCTGGTGATGGAGACGATCGAATGCTACCACAAAGAGCAAAAGTAATTTCTGATTGTGACAAAACTCGTGGTGGGAGCAGCAATGGTTGTTTTGCTTCAGGCGGTGGCTTGCTTCATCCGGGTTGGCTGTACGGCAAGCGACAGCGGACGGCGGGCGGGCGGCGAAGAGAATGCTCACGAGTGTCGCGGCAGGGCAGGAGATGGTTTTCGCATACGCAAGGCGACTGCAATACAAGTAGAACAGAAGCCGAGCTGTCTTGGTCGTCGTCGTCGTCGTCGATGTCGAAGTCGGCGTTTGTGGAATGCTGCAACAACCAAGAGTCGTCGCTTCCCCCCCCCCAGACAGGCGATGGATCATTCGACTCTTGCGCATTCGCTTCTTGGCGCCCGGTCTGTGCTGAGAGCACCTCTCGACATTTGGTCTACAACCGTGAATAGCATCTCGAACAATAGCATCTTCAAAAGTCGACAACAAGAACAATAGTCAACCTTGTGGGCTCTTGTCTCTGAAGACTTTGGCATGATTTATCAGCTTCGAGGTGTTGTTGTGTGGCATTCCCTGCGTCTCGCCCAACTCGTACCTGCAAATCCTCTGCACGCTCTTTAACATCCGGAGCCACTTCCCTCCAGATAAGATCCGCCCGATGGACAAAGCCCCCTGGCGCCACGGCCCTGATCATCCCCAGTCCAAGAGCAGGTCCTGTGCATTCGATAGGGCTGGGCCCGCCGGGGCTTTGTCACTTCCCATCAGTCTTCTTCGATAGATATCATCATGAGCACATCTAGATACCGATCACGTGTGCGAGCAGGTAAAAATTCATTCCCATGTCCTCCCAAGAACCTGTTTCCATCCGAACCATGGTCTGGCGCAAAATCAATGTGGCCTGTAGGACCGACCTGCATGTGCAACCGCCGACCGGAGCATTACAAAGACGAATGACGTGCTCTAAGAGACAGGCGATGTGTATTGTAAGGGGAAAAGAAAAGAGAAAGGTCATCGAATCATGCCTTTGGGTGTTTTGTTCAGTCGTAAAAAGCTTTTCTGTGAAATACATTCTCCCTTCTCGTTCCCAACTGTCAAGAAACAGAAGTAGATGATGTTCGTAAAGCCATGGCCGAAATCAAAAGACAAGAAAAGACCCAGAGCTCCGTGGACATGCAGCAGGATGGATGAAGAGCAAGACAACAGAATCCAGCGCTGGGTGGTATACAAGAAAAAAAATCGTCAAACCATAACAGATCAAGAAACCCGAGATTTGGAAGGAAAAAGCGAGGCAGTGAAGAAGGAAAAGAAGAAGTGTTGTGTGCAGAAACAAGAAAACGCCTTCGTGATCAAATGTCGGTCGTTTCCATATGATAGCGCCCCCCTCCCCTGTCCGTATCTGTTTTGTCCCATTTGCGTTCCGCTCTTTGCAACAAGCTGAGTGTTCCTGCTGCTGCGAGCTCTGCGATGTCGTACCTCGAGAAAACTTCCTATGCCTGAGGCTGAGGAGCTCCGCCACGGCCACCACGGCCACGACCGTCTCCACGACCTCCTCTAAAGTTGCCACGATGAGGTCCTCCTCTGTGGGGTCCACCACGTCCACGACCGCCACGGCCTCCGCGTCCTTGTCCACCTCTTCCTCCACGTCTCTCAACAGACTGGTAGCCGTCGGCATCAGTCGATCCAAGTCCGTTTGTAACATTGTTATTCGTGGCAGCAGCCTCAGTAGCAGTGGCGTTTGCAGACGACTGATCGGCCCAAGAGCTGGTCGACTGGGGTTGGGCGGGCTCGTGGACAGCCTCGGTCTCTTCGGCAGGACGAGGAACCATCTCGAAGGAGTCGTCGAGCTGCTCGTCGGTTCCAGCAGTGGCGCCGGCGTTGTCCCACTGTGTCTCGGCAGACTTGTTGGCCAAGTCATCGCCAGTAGAAGCCTCGGCGATGGATTGAGGCTCGGCGTCGGCGACAACGATAGGCTTCTCTTCCTCGGCAGGCTTGTTCAAGCCCAGTTCGGTGAGCCCGGCGTGGGCGATGGTGGGGTCGCTTGAAGGAACGGTATCCTCGGGCTGGACGGAGGGAGCATCAACAGACTCAAGGGAGGCCTCCTCTTGAGCAGCCTCTTCACCGGGGAATGCGCCAAAGCCGACGGCGGCCTGCTTGACCTGCGAGTCTGAAAGGAGGTTAGCACAAAACAAATGGCCGGGAGCTCGACTCTTCTTACACTTGACAGGCAAAAGATCACCCTCAACCGAAGGAACCTGCTCGTCAGAGCCCTCGATCAAGTTCAGGGCGGCATCAACAGCCTTGTCATCACCTCCGTAGACGAGCAGCAATGCACCCTCGAACGCCTTGGACTCGTCAGTGTCGGCCTCCTCTTCAATGACACGCTTAGCAGCGGCAGCTCTGAGGAACTGGCTGAAGGTGAGCAGCTTCTGGCGCAGAGCCGACTGGAGTTCCTTGGCATGCTCCTCCTTGAGCGAGGCCTTGAGCTTCTCGATCTCGGACTGGTGGGTGGAAGTGAGTTGCGAGTGCTGAGCGGACATGCGCGAGTGGTAATCGGCATCGACCTTCTTGTATTGTGCAATCTGCTCTTCGAGCTGGGCAAGTTGTGATTGGAGAGCGGGCTTCTTGGAGGCCTGGGCCTTCTGGTCGGCGTTGATCTTGCGGGAAGCGAGAAGGTCGTCGAGGGACTTGCCAGGGTTCTCGGCAAGAATCGAGTCCAGCTTGGTCATGGCATTCTGCATTTGGTCAACACTGTGCGTCTGGAGTGGATAGGTGGAGATCAAGGACTGACGAGCTTCTTGGTGACGCTGCGGAGGTTCCTGGAGGCCAGTCAGCATCAACGAACTCGAGCACAGGTGCAGGTGTAGCGAGCGCACTTTTGCAGCTCCTTCACGTATGGGCTCTCCAACGAGTCGCCATTGGTGTCGGCGGCCTCGGGGGTCTTTTGGCCATCGGCGTCCTGCTTGGGTTGACCGGCGGCTTGAGCAGCTGCGGCGGCTGCAGCCTCGGCCTTCTCGCGCTTCTTGCGGGCCGTCTTTGATTCGGCGGCGGGAGTGGGGTTGGTGATTGTGTCGGCAGACATTGTGTGTACGACGAGTGGTGATTTCCAAGCTGGCTATAGGGAAAAGAAGCAAGTCGCGTGCTTGTGGAAACTCTCTTCGTGTGCGACAAGTTCAAGCTCTCACAAACACTCCAACAAGTCACGTCTGTGCGCAGGAGCTCGGTCCAGAACCTTCGATGCATCCATCCATGATTGATTGACCGAGTGCATCAAGCTTGCCTTGCCATTCATCACTTCATGATTCATGCACAATCACCTGCGTTGGAGGACAGAATGATTCGTGGACAACCAGCTGCGTTAAAGGGCAGAATGATGCATACTCTCCATGGTCGTGTGGCACCCTTCCAAGTTCATCAAGACAAATCTTCATTCAGTGCATGGCACTATCGAAAAGCTATCTACAAAAGAATCGAATCGAAATCTAGTCTATTGAATCATAAGGGGGTATATCGCAATTGCTTTTTTGAATCTCTTCGTCGGCGACCAGCGCCTTCTCCATCTCTTTTCCTCATCCTGCTCTCATGAGCTGCATTGACCAGGGTACTTTCTGTCGGTGATCTTGTCACCGATCAACCCATACTTGATTGCGTTCTGGTAGCCCCAAGCACCGGGACCCTTGAAGTTCCACATGAAGTAGCCGCGAGCGTGCGACTCGAACGTGTCGAGCTCGGCTTCGAGGAACTTGCGAGTGGCTTGGATCAAAGGCTGGTTCCAGTTCTCGATGGGGACGTTGGCAGAACATTGGCAGCCATCGATCCAGCACACGCTACCGGCGACAGTGGATCCATCAGGGTTTGCGCAGATGTTGGTGGCAGCGCTGAACTCGCCCACAATGACAGGCAAATTGGACGAGGCGGGCAGAAGCTCTGACTGCGACCAATTGCAAGCCTTCTCAATGTGCTCGTCTTGAGTGAGAAGCGAGTCAGATCCGACTTGGTTTTGGTAGAGGTGAGTGTCGATCCAGAACTTGGCGTCGGACAGAGATGCACCTCCGTTGACAGCAGAGCCAACTTCTTCCCAGTCAGAAGGTCCCATGAAGCCATCGTGCATGATGACAGCAAGGTTCTGGTTCGTCGAAGCAGACTTGACGGCTGAGTAAGCCTTCTTGGCCCACTCCTTGGTGGTGTCAATGTTGTTCTGGTCCCATGAGATGGGTTCGTTGACGAGCTGAATGCCAAAGACGACGTCGGCGTACTCTTGAGCACCGTACTTCTTGGCGATGGTCTCGAGAATGCTGATGCTCTTCTCCATGTTGTCGTCTTGTTGCCAGGCAACATTGCCCGAACGACCAGAGTTGTCGAACCCGTTTTGGGAGCCAGGTGAGCCGTGGCAATCGACGAGAACCTTGATACCGTGGTTGCGGCACCAGCCAATGGCTTTCTCAAGGTAAGCGTCAGCACCCATGAGATAAGGTGTGGACTCAAGGTAAGACCAGAAGCCGATAGGAATACGCACAGCGTTGATTCCAGCGGCAGCCAAACCTTCGACATCAGATTCTGTAAAGTAGCTAGACCAATGTTGCTCCAACTTGTCTTTGGCACCATCGCAGCTATCGAAAGAGTACTGATCCTTGGCGTCCGTGTCGGCAAAGACATCCCAGTTCATCCATGATTCCAAGATGAGCCAGCCACCGATGTTGACTCCACGAAGGACATCGGGGAGAGTGGCAGATCCTGTAGAAGCGGGTGCAGTGCTTGAAGCAGCCACTGACGACGATGTTGATGTTGGGAGGGCGGTGCTGTTGGCAGAGGTCGAGGTGACGTTGTACGGAGCGGTAGAGTAGAGAGATTGAGAGGCGGAGGATTGAAGGTAAGATGTCCACCACGAAGAGAGGGCAGTAGCGTTGGTTTGTCCAGTTCCAGTAGGGCGAGGGTATCCAGTTACTCCAGAAGGGAATCCAGTTCCAGTAGGCCAGGCATATCCAGATGCGGTGGGGAAGTAAAATCCAGAGTTAAGGTATCCAGAGGGGACGATTCCAGAAGGTGCGATGTGTTGTGATCCAATAGAAAGAGTCGGGAAGGTCGAAGTCGATTCGTACGAGGCCGATGGGCTCCAGGCTGGCGGTCCGTGGTAATAAGATTTGAAGGGAAACGATGGTGCAGGTGCAGGCAAAGCTTCCGCAACGAAAGAAAAGAACGCGAAACAAGCAAAAGCAAAGAAGATTAAGCTGAACATTTCTGCTGCAGCGGTGTCTTCTCGAAAAAGAGTGTGAGATGTGTGTACTGATATAGGCTGTCTGACTGCGTCGTGGCTTCGGTTGTGGCTATTGAGAAATCTATTGGGACAGATTGTATCCTGGGTGACCGTGGTAGAGTTGGAAAAGACCGTTGAGTGCACCGGTAGTGATCGTGAGGAGTGATAAAACTCGAATGAAAGGACGTGAGTAGCGTAAAGGCTTCTCACAGAGAGCACAGATAAAGAATGGCAGCACTAGGCTGGGGAGGGATGGAAACTCGAACAGAATGTTGAAAGAGAGAATACAAAGACAGAGGAACCTACGACAGTCTTATCGCATCCGTACACGCAGCCCCTGTGTAGGTGTTCCCCCCCTGATAGAACCTACCGACTCAGATGTTGTGGACCAAGCACAAAGGACGTTTTGTTGAAACGCCTGGCTGACCAGTAGGAACAGCCGTTAGCCGCGACGAACATTTTGATCACATCCAGTCATCCATACAGGATCCACAAGATGCAGAGAACGATAATCAAGCTTTGTCTGACCATTCTCAAAGGGTATGTAACAGCGGGTCAATACACGCAGGGCGATGTGCTGCTGGTGTGCGGAAAGATGGGAGGAAGTTTCAGACAGATGGTGAAACGAGTCGACTCGGGTTTGCTGACGGTCTGTGCTTGCTTTCTTGGTCCCTGTAAGTTCAAGAACATCGCCAGCGGCGCAGCGCTCTTTCTCGACCGCTCACTCGGGCCGTTCGAAACTGGCCATGCACCTGAACTTCCTATTGGCCTCTGGAGTCGCGACCTAGGAGACCCGCGTTGTTGTCGATAGGCGCGGCGGGACCAGTCGTTTTCACCGCAGAGCCCCACAAGCCAACAAACTCCTGGATGTTGCAGATACTCTAAAGAGACACGACCAAGCACGCTGCGGCCATCTGGTCGCCTGCAAAAGGATGATTGGGCACCTGCTGCTATTCTGATCACTTGCATGTGGAAGTGGTGGCAGCGGGGTCCGAGCCGAAGCTGGGAGCAGCGCGATATCTTCGAGCTTGATCCACGCCGCTCGATGGCGCGTTCTTGATGGTCATGGCGCCATGTTCTGTACGACCTGTGGCAGTGAGATGGTCAAGGCGTGCATAAGGGGTGACCCAGAGGCTTTGACAACCGACTACATATCACAGGCTTCTTTCATCCAGACCTCTGGCCTTGACGATTGTTGAATCGATCGTGAATATCTACGCGGCCATGCTGAGGGCGCTTACAATGCAGAAGTCTTGAGGACGGCGAGGCTCGTCTTGCCGTGCAGCCAAAACGTGATACGGTTGCCGTGTTTTGTCTTTAGTCCTCCAATTTTCTGTGCCGATAAGGCGAAGTTACAGGACGAATGCACAACGAAGCATGTGGATGCTTGCTGAATTATTTGCTGCAAATACAACCATATAACATGCCACTATGTACGAGAGGAGGTCACAGTCACCATGTTCCAGAGATGCGATGCAAACAAAGAGACAGCCGAGAGGATATGTCAAATCCACATGACCCGATTTGCTGCTCGACAACGCGTCAAAGTCCAGCATGCATGGAAGCACTCGCAGATATCCAAGCAAGCAATTCAACCGCCGCGTTAGCCTGCTGCGAACGTGACCAATGATGTGCTGGATAGATGGGCGTGTGGCAGGGGTCTGCTAGACAAAGACATTATCGCATGTGCCCATCACATAGGAATGGAATGGAAACTATGATGGGAGTTCGGACAAGTCGAGGCGAGCGAAGCTCTACCGTCAACAAGATAGCAACAAGAATACAGAGCCGATAAACGAATGCAGGTCGACGAGAAGGGCATCGAAGGGTGCGGCTTTGTCGATGGCTTGGCGGGTGTCGGAGGTTGAGCGTGTGTCGGCCGGGAGAGAGTCTTGGACGGGCAGCTTCCTCCCTCCCCACTCCATGTGACCCATCTTTGAACGTGACCTCGAACACCTTCGCATGAGTCTTTGACCATCTCGACGATAATATATCGCAAAATTCTCCAAGTCTATCGGCGCCGCGCAAAGCTAAAGGATTTGCAATCGTCCACCTCTATTTCCTGGTACCGATATTGCCTGTCTTTGTCGCCTACTCACCTGAATAAAGCGACCCGGCTTGCGAACTCGTGACCGGTCACGGGATCTCGACGTCGACTGTCCAGCTTGGTGAGTGCAATCCACTTCATTCTTGATGCAACCGGCATTGCCTAGACACTTGTCTACCATGCTGCTATCAAGTCCTGCGACATGATTACTGGCCGACTGGGCTCGCTCGTCATGATCAAGACCCGCGTAGCTCACCGCCTGCACACGCGTCGCGCACTCGACCATAGTCATCGACGTGTCGCGACCAGCAGTCCCATGACGAACCGTCTTACAGCAAGGTTCATGCTTGTCACAGAGTCATGTCGATGGCTTCTAGCTGTAGCTGTTGCCTGTCATCCCCATCCACACAGCTAGCCGCAGGAGCTCCCTCACTAGCAGCACTTGTTGCCATTGTCCAGATGAACGTGATTGACTGACCAGAGTCTGCCAGCTCATATAGCACGCGAAAGACAGTCTCCATCAACACCACTCTGCATACGATCCGTCCTTGCACTGTCGCTCAAGACATCACTTCCCAGAGCGCCATCACGAAACCCACAACGCTACACATCACTCATGGCATCCCTCGCCCATAAGCGCAAGCGCGACTCGCTTGATCAAGACGTCGGCCATGCACCTGCTCCGGGAGATTTCAAAGAGTTCAGAGCTTCGCCAAACGGCCAGGTCGAGTACGAGTCACCCTTCCTCCACTCTGGCCACGAGAACGACATGCCACCACATTTCGCCGATGCGCTAGTTCAACACAACGCAGGTGATCACGGTGTTCATGATCATTCTTTACATGATCATGGCGTGCACGCCGGAGGTCCTTCCAATGGACAGAGTGCGAGCGAGACGGCCAATGCTGCTTTGCACTATTCCATGGGCGTTCCTGAGAATCATGACGAGTCATTCTTGACGCACAATGACGCCCATCGAGAATCAAGTACGACCTTTTCCCTCGAGCCCAACGCCGGACCGTCAAATTCGGAAGCCTACGGCGAGTTTGCTGGTCTGGAGCAACTCAAAGAAAATGCCCAACAGCCGCAGCAGCAACAGCAGCAGCAACAAGCACCTCAACAGACAGCAGGTCTCGGCAATACCGAGGGCTCGCCCTCAGCAACACCGTCTGGCAATAAGCCTGCTGTCGGCACAGATGAGTGGCACAAAGTTCGTCGCGACAACCACAAAGAAGGTACTTTTCCTGCTAATCACAACACACCGGGAAGCCAATTCAGTTCCTAACTCATGACACAGTTGAACGTCGTCGTCGCGAAACAATCAACGAGGGCATCAACGAGCTCGCCAAAATCGTTCCTGGCTGCGAGAAGAACAAGGGAAGCATTCTCCAGCGAGCAGTGCAGTTCATCAGTCAACTCAAGGAGAATGAATCTCAGAACATCGAAAAGTGGACTCTTGAGAAGCTTCTCACCGAACAAGTCATCGGCGAGCTCAGTGCAGCCTGCGACAGATTGAAGGCCGAGCTAAACCAGACCTACAAGGACCTTGATGCATGGAAAAGCTGCGCTCAACGCGCTGGCGTCGAGCCATCTGAAGAAGACCGTGCAAATGCTGCTGGTGATCGTGAAGATGATGCTTAGACTGCCTTTTCGATATCACCGTTTCTGCACTATGGCCCTTCCTTTCTTGTTTTCTTCCTTCGGGTTTGCTAGATCGGTCGGGAAGATGAACCGATGGACGACAAGGGGTCGTGGCGTTTTATTCTACAGTGGAAGGGCGTTTGGGAGATTTGTTTTCGTTCTTCCCACCACCCTTTATTCGATACCACTTTATGTTTATGGAGAATCAAGGTCTTAATTTCGATCTACTCATCGTGTTGCTTTAGATATATCTCTCTGATTGGAGTGTAAATCTTAGCATTTCTCCAGGAAAAAATGTGAAATTCATGAAATAGTGTGAATTACAAGAAACGTATCCTTGCAACTGGGGGCAAGTCTGTAGTTTGTCTTTTCTCTTTGCATCTGATTAATGCTCTTCAGCCATCTCAAGTGGCATCTCTCGCTGGCAAAAGTGCCTACAACATTGCATAGATCATTCCCAATCTAGAGCTCGTCCAGAGAAAGCACGATATTCTGCACAGGACATGAACTCGTCTCCCGCCATGTCATTAAGCCACCGCAGCGCTCAATTTAAAAGCCCCACAGGAGCGTAAAGAGAAGAAGAAAAAAGAGTGGGCTCGATGGGTGCAAAAGAAGTATACCTATCGATCTAGACAATGGAAGCAAAATAAAATTCCGACACGGGGAATTGAACCCCGGCCTCCTCGGACCTTGTCGTTCTTGGGGAAAGAACAGTTTGAGAGCGAGAAATCCTAGCCACTAGACCATATCGGATTTGTTGAAGTACTGCGCAATTTTATAAAATATATCGTATGAAACAACGAGGTCAGCCAAGTGTCACACCCTGTCCTTTTCCTGAATCATCAACGTCAACTGTTCTTACTTCTGCTCTGCAATGCGTGGATCGGGAGATCATATGAGAAGGCAAAGACGATTTGCTTAAAACGTTTATAGTCTTGTTTTGCCATTCTTGTGGCCATTCGAGCCATCTACTTTCTTTTTGCTGATTTTTATAGAAATTTGAAACCAGATGCATAACTACTTCGAGAGCGGAAACCATTCTGACCACAATCTTACACAAATTCTCTTGCAGTCTTCATGATCATCATAGATGTTCATCAGCACCCGATGTATCGAGATATAGGTATCAAGTCGTAGAGATTGCACTCGAGCATCGCAGCAGCAGCAGCATGTTTGTCACCTCCGAGCGATACACGGACATCTTTCGGCATTTGCAACACTCGGATTTCATTCTTGGAACTTGGCTTTGCGGGACCCACCCCCTTACCAACCTGCACCTTCACTGACAGAATCACAAAAGTTATCACGATGCCATATCCACCAAAGACCTTAGCAAAATGATACCAAGCGAGACAACCAAGGGTTTGGCGAACAGGTGTTCATGCTTTAATAGATATTGCATCAGTTAGTGTCGATCTCGAAATGAGGCTCAAAAAGAAACAAAATTCGACGAATGCCGGAGAGAAAACCAAAAAAAAATCAATGACGAAATTTCCCGATGCCTGCAGAGAAGTGTGCTCCGAAACGGCCCGCTTGGCTAGTGATTCTCAAGAAGCGAGCTCGGGTTTCGATGATTTGAAATTTCGGGGTTTGTTGAGCAGACAGAGATGATATGCTGAAGGTTGTCTTTTTTTTCTTTAATGATCAAGCAAAGTGTGATGGCAACAATGTTGAAAATACGGGTATGCTGACCACAAGGATAGCAATGACATGGGACATGAAGTATAGATAGGGATGTAGATGGACGGTATTATCTCGGAGCGATTCTTGTACAGCCACGAGGCCCGCCGTTTGTTCAGATTGCATCAAGCAGGCAAAGGAAACCAGAGGATTACGAGAGAACACCGAGCGAGGCCCGGACAACAGCGATGGGCAAAAATCTGTCAGGACGGCGCGGTATGGCTCATCAACAGTCTGTAGAGCCATTCACCATACCGTCGCTCGCTTTCTCTCTGGAATTGAGATCTTGACATCCGAGCAAGGCGGAATCTGCATCTTGTGCCCATCGTGACCAGCGACCCGGCTTTCTTGTATGCATATCTCATTCTGGCCGATAAGGAACCCGTTCGGACGCGCTGGCCGCTTTGCCTTTTGCACACTTCGACCAGGCATGCCCAATAGCCTGAGCGAAACAACTCTTGCTGTCACCCAACCCCCTTCTGGGGTGATGACCCCGGTCAACCCTTCAGAATTCCCAGATGTCCAATTTGCAGATATCGAGAAGGGGTTTGGTGACAAGACAGAGATAGATCTGCCCAAGCAAGATGATCATGGGTGGCGACGTATCGTTCGTGGTTTCACACCATCGTAAGTAGCAATTCCGATGGCGATTGTCCATGTAATCTGGAGATCAAGGCTGACAAGAGGCAAAAGCATGTTTTCCATAACCATGGGCACAGGTGTGGTGGCAATTCTGTTGCATCAGATGCCATACAACAGCAGTTGGACGAATTATCCCTGCTATATCGTCTTCGGACTGAACGTCGCAATCTTTGTTAGCGCTTTGCTTGTTTCGATCTTACGGTATACTCTTTGGCCAGAGTTGTTCCCGGCGATGATCAATCATCCGACCCATTCTCTATTCTTGGGATGCTTCCCAATGGGTCTTGCGACTATTGTCAACATGATAGTCTTGGTCTGTGTTCCAGCATGGGGTCGTTGGGCCTCGACGATGGCATGGGCATTATGGTGGATCGATGCAGCACTTGCGGTGACCATCTGCTGTTCCGTTGCTTTCCTGATGTATGTCCTCAAGATCCTTCCACTGCCGTCTTGAGAGCCGTTTGACTGACTTGTTCGCTTCCCAGGATCTCGGTGCATGAAGTGTCTCCAGAAAAGTTGACAGCTGCATGCCTTTTGCCTGCCGTCAGCTGTATTGTTGCTGCCTCGACCGGTGGCCAAGTTGCACAGATGGAGGCCCTGGAGTCTCATGAAGCTCTCTGGACGCTGCTCACCTGCTACTGCTGTTGGGCAATCGGCGTTTTTGTTGGACTGATGATTTTGTGCATCTACTTTTACAGACTCTTGTTGTTCAAGCTTCCTTCCCAGGAAGTCATTGTTAGCGTGTTTTTGTCCTTGGGACCTCTCGGACAAGGAAGCTTCGGGTGAGTGCTTCTGCCATTTGCAAAGCGAACATTTCACTTACGTTTCGTAGGATCTTGCAATGCGGAAAGGCAGCAAAGATGATCTTTCCGAAACTTACTGTTCTGCCTTCAGAAGCCGGCACTATCCTATATGTCATGGGTGTCACTATGGGTCTTATCATCTGGGCCATGGCTATCCCCTGGATGTGCTTCGCCGTAGGTTCCGTTCTGCGTCTGAAGATGAGATTTCCCTTCAACATTGGCTGGTGGGCCTTTTTGTATCCAGTTGGTACGGTTCAATCGTGTCTGCAATCATACATGAGGCTGAACGTGCTGACTTTGTTGTCTCGCAGGCGGTGTAGCTTCAGCCACTATCACTCTGAGTGCTGAACTGGACTCTGCCTTCTTTCGGGTAGTTGGAGAAGTAAGTCCATGACATTCTGGTGTTCGATCGATCGCGGTTTGTTGACAACTTCTGGCAGACTCTGACCGCAATTATTGTGCTTGTATGGATCATCTGCTTCCTCAGGACGGTTCGAGGGGCTTTCACAGGCGAACTCTTCCCTAAACCCGGTGTTTGTGAACTTCGTGCAGAGTCCGGACTCAAGGTAGAAATGCGCGTCATTCGTGGATTGGTGATAATGCTGACGATTGTGATGAAACAGACTCCTTGAACGTATTGAAAGATACAAAAACAAAGTACAACACAAACTCGACTACAAACGACACCAGACCGCTTGAGCAGAGTGTCTCATTACTTTATGCTCAAGACAGGTGCGGCTAGTGCGGCTGTCATTGTTTATAATGCGGAGTCGTTCTTCCGCCCAGCCGACAGCCGTCACGATCCCCTCTTCTTGAGGGTGTTCACGCTTACTTGTATCCGAGCGAAAGCTGGATTGACGACACAGTATTTCCGGAGCTCTGTATCTGCGACATCGATCCTCTATGCAGCCTCATTGCGCCATATGGGTTCCTCGTCTCGAGCGTCCCCATCTTTTGTGGACGCTCAGCCGCTTAGCCGTTCAGTGTGGTCCTGCATCGAGTAAGATCGACTACCTCCAACGAAGGATTCAGCAGTCCTCCGGAAAGGTCAGCAGGATTTTACGAATTACGTCCAACTACCAGCTATGTCTCATCACACCAGATCATGTCGCCGTCGGCGAACTTCACACTCTGCAATAATGATAATGCCTCACTGACGTTCGCTTCGCTTCAAGCGAGTTCGGACTTGACTCGGGCTACAGATGACGACGAGATCTCATCGAAATTCCCCTTCTGTTTCTTCTCTGCATCTTGCATGGTTAATTTTTTTGTCTTTGCAGACAGCATTTGATACCCCACTCCGTATACATCCTAGACATAGATTAGCATAGATTAATTTCCCCCTCAATAGATAGAACACAATGCACGACATGACTCCACGTCTCCTGGTCTCGTGAACGTCTCTGAAGCAAACCAAAGTCTCAGAAAGCTCCTTCCTAAAACGGGCGACGACAGAAGTCTAGACCACGTGCAACTTGACAGGTTGCTGGAAGAAACTACCCCGGACCTGAGCCCGTTCGTACACAATGCGTGAACGGAGATTTCATCGACCGGTGTGTCCCGCTTACTAGCCTCATCCTTGCAGCGGTATACCGGTCAATGTGTCCAATGACAAGGGCAGACTGCCTCGCTTCTGACATCGAAATCAGCTTTTCGCAACGGCTTCATGCAGCTTCCATGATCGGATTTGTGAAGAATACGGATCCCGGAACGAGAACAAAAAAAAAAGGAGAAACAACCGGAAGCCAGGTATCTGGACGGTCTAATCAAGTGGATTCCATGTTCCAACAGTGCAATACATGCAAGACAGTTTATTGTTTGGAATGAAGGGTGAACAGGACAACCTCGATGCTTTGTGGATGAGGCTAAAAAGTGACACGTACATGTACGCCAAACCGCTTCCAAGCAAGAAGCCCGGCGCAGGTGTCAACGGAAGGCAAGAAAAAAAAAGAATGGCTAGTAGGCTAGAGAGACCCACCAAAGCCCACAAGCCCGCATGCTGAAAGACGTGAACCTGAGCTCGGCCTTGAGTCCGAAAGAGCCCTTAACGCTTGCACGAGCATCTCGACATCTTCATCGTACCTCCTTCTTGTCTTCCCCCTTATGGTGCATACGGCGAGATTGGATCAGACATGACTCGTGACCGACAACAAACCACTAGAGATAGTGGAGATACATAGCAAACTAGATTTGTCAACAACCTGCCCTCATCAGGGCTCAGGCGGAATTGGCGACGCTGGGAGTCTCATCAGGGAAACGAATGGTCCTGTTCAAAGGCGGAGGGGATCCACTGGGAGTGACGGCGCCAGGACGGCGTGCTACAGGCGTATCGCTAAGTGGAGAGTCGCCATCGTTGTTCTTCGCGATTGCCCTACCGAGCGGACGAGGGTCTGAGGGTCCAGAGATGCTCCGGTTGTTCGCATCGTTTGTCTTGGTGGCTGAACCCGTGGTCTGCTGATGTCCCTTGTGCAAATCCGAGACCATACTTCTGCCCAGGCGGTAAAAGGAGCGAGGCAATGATGAGCTACTGGCCGACGTGTCCTCCCTGTAGCGACGGAAACGGTTGGCCAGAGTTGTTCTCTCGGACGACACAGCCTCTCCTATGGATCTTGGCTCTTCAGAAGATCTGCGAGAAAGACGTTCAGTAGAGACCGCGGCTGAGATGGTCCGTGGAAGGTAGAAGCCAAGTTTGCCCAGTGGTATGCTGATACCATGAACGATCTGTAGTACCTTTAGCTCGAGTTCCTGTGGAGGAGGGTGCTACAACTTACTATACTGCAAATGGCAAGGAACCATATAACCACGAGCATAGTCTCAGAAAGGCGTTCGGCATCGTCTCGAACGACACCGTCCTGCTGAATGCCGCGGAGAAATTCACGGCTGATGTACAAGTAAAAGACAGCACTGACCCCAATAGGGCCAAAGAAGCCTACAACAAGAGCTTGACGAGTTTCTTCGATCTGGTGAATCTTCTTGTGCATAGCATAAACGATAGGCAATCGGCGTAACAGCAACACCAGGATGCCCAAGGGTATGAGCCGATAGAGAGGGATCACATGATTGTGTGCAAATTGATGCCAGGGCGTGACCGCACCAAACCAGATGAAGATCGAGACGTTGAGCAGCATGTCGATAGTTGGTTGCAGGGAGTCGTCAAGCGTCTCCAAGCGGAACCAGTCACTGTCATCATTAGGTATGAACATTTGTAGAATCGCAAACACTTACTCCCAAGTAAAGACGTTGCCAGCGATGAAGCAAGCAAGGACATCATCCGACCCAATCATACCTACAGTACCAACGATGAAAAGCTATCCTTGTGAGCAACAGTCAAAAACTTGGTCAGGTGAGTTGTGCTTACGGCAAGTGTAATGGCAAACACGAGGAAACTTTCTCTGTCCACATACTTCTTCTCTTCCGCCCAGTGAAGAAGTTCTTTGGCGAGATATCCGACAACGGCGCCGTATACAACGCTGAGCAGGATTGTGTAGCCCCAAGTCTCGCCAAACCACAAGCCTATGGCTTTGGAAGCACCATGCCCTGCTGTCAGCTCGGGATGCCCGACGTACTTGATCAAGTAGAGCGGAAGGTACAAAAAAGGATATCCTAAGCCGTCGTTCGCTCCTGATTCGGCAATGATGATCCTTTGAAGCTCTCTGGGTATGTTCTTGTCTGCAAACTTGCCCTTGACAATGCTGTTACTCAATACTGGATCAGTAGGGGTGACACAAGCCCCTATAGCCAGTGCGAACAAAAAATTGATGTTTGGCACAAGACCCCAGACCAACAGACTAGTCACGATCCACATGACACACATTCCAGGCCCTAGAAGCAGTGACAGAGGTCGCCATTCTTGTTTGAGGTATTTGCTGGGTAGCTGAACACCGGCCAGGACTAGTTGTACTCCTAAGACAAGTCTGGTGAAGTAGAGGGTTATCGTCTCGAGATCTTCTGCATTACCCTGAGCATAGTCAAGTGGCCGGATGAGGTTGGCCGCATGAGGCGAGAAGATGAGACCTCCTATCAAGGAAATTACTGACAAAGTTTCAGTTCGTTGTCTTCATGATTTAAAAAAAAATAATCGTTAGATACTGACAGGCCTCCGACAGGTAGTACTTTTCCTTGAGAAGATACGACACTAGTCCAAACAGTGTGATGAATCCTCCAAGCGTGGCACAGACGATATTAAAGTTCACTACCGAGAGAGTCGGCATGCCGTATGGAAATGTAGACGAGTCTACCACGTTATGCAAAACTGCAAGAAGCCAAGATCTTTGCAAACCCTTGTTGAAAGTGATCAGGTTGTCTTTGCGAAGGCAAATAGGTCACCCCCGTCATAGCGCCAAGACGCCGCGGCTCAGCGGGAATTATTCCTCCGTCAGCCTCAGCACAAATCCGCGGTTGGCCGGCTACCTTGCTCCAACCTGATTCGCCTGGTCTATGATAAAGTCAGATCCGAACACACTCTGTGATTCCTAGCTTAGTCGAGTACTCGTGTACAACAGGATCAAGAAAGGTAGAGTAGGAAGCCCGGCGGCCAATACTCCGCCAGAGAAAGGAGGTTGACAATGATATGCAGTAGAGTGAGGTTGAAATCTTTGTTGTGATTCGGAATAGCGGCTACCCAATGTCTCTTGAAGCTTTTGCTCCTGTAAATGACTCCTATGTGAACAAGCAACCTCCGACTGTCGTATGCTTCCATGAAGTGCGCCACCCAATGCTACATCCCAAAATGTGTATGCTGTGATGATAAAAAGAATAAAAAAAAAGTCTGTCGTGTACATTGAGCAAGATTGTTGTGCCCATCTGTGATTAAAAAGCGTGAACTGTACACGGGATACTGTTTTTCTCCCATGAAGAGAACGAAAAATGCCACAAGGACTTTTATCAATTCGTTTCGCTGTCCGAAACTTTGTCGGCAAAAGGACTAACATAGCGTTTGTGAATGTGCTGTCGGTTGGGATCAAGTGTTGATCGTGGTTGGGGAATAGCGCTGTCTGTACGATTCCTCATGTCTGTACCGTTGAGCGAAGCTGCGCTATTTCTGCGAGATCTTCCACTTCCAGGAGAGACAGGATGTGACTGAACCATCTGAGGTAGGGTGTGGTTATGTGTTTGGTGTGCAAAGGTGTAAGGAAGCTGATAGTGGCCGTGGGCTGAAGTAGGAGAGTTGCTGTTGCTACGCGGCTCAACAAGACCAGCAGAAGCTGATGTTGAGCTCGACGCCGAGTAGTAGTGCTGGGATCGCGAGGCATTGGTCTGTGACTGCGATTGAGATTGCGAAGCTGACCCAGCGAGGTGGAAGACAGGAACGTTGGCGCGGCTGGCCATCTCAACCTCGCCGATTTGCCAATGCATTGCTTCAGCAGCTCGCCATGGTAGGGCCATCTCCTTGGCAATCTTCTCCCACATGTCCTTCTTGAACCTTGAATATCTTCGTCAGCACGGTCATGCAAACTCTATCAATCATTGATCACACACCTTTCGTAAAGACGAGCAAGCTTGTTCTTCTTCTCGTCATCCCATTCTGAACGTCGTTCAAGGTAGTTCTGGAAACGCAGTCTGCAACTGATGGCACTGCGACCAGGCAAGTGCTTTGAAATGTCTTCCCATTTCATGCCATTCCCGCGAAGCTCAATGATAGCAGCATCCTCTTCAGGGCTCCACTTGGACTGTTTCTTTTTAGCCGGGGACTCGGAAGGATGGGGTCCAGAAGGAGCCAATCGCTTGTTGACAGGACCATTGGCAGTATATCCATTGACTGGCGGCGGAGGTAACCTCTGGTCTTGAGTCTTGATCGGAGGCAGTTGACCAAAGCTTTGTTGTTGATGATAAGGTGGCAGTTGGGGGTTGAAAGTTTGTAATGAGAAAGTAGGTGGTTGAAAACGAGTAGGCAACGACTGTGAAATGCTTGGTTGCATGGGCATCAAGTTGTGCCGTTGGGTGTTCTGTGCGTATGCCGAGTCCATTTCTAGCCTGGGCAACGAATTGTCAGAGGGCTGACGTGACATTGGACCTGGTGAAGGAGCAGGAGGATCTCTAGCTCCCTCCAACAGGGAAGAGATATCCATCTTGAAAGCACTTGATGGTTTCAGGGCGAGCATAGAGAATGGTCTGATGAGGGTAATCCAAAGCAATGTTCCAGTGATGAGGTGATGTAGGGATGGGATGAAGGTGGAATAGACGTGGGAAGGGGAAAGCGTGACTCTGTGGGAGCGAGGATGTTTATATGAGCATTGGCCAAAAGTAAAGGCTTGCGGTGAGCTGTGCGACCCTGTATTATATAACTTGGGCAGCCAATGGTGGTACTAGGAAACGGTTCCGAAGAAACGAGTTCAGTACTACCAAATCTTGCGGGTCGCGTGCCCGGCAGATCGGTCCTGAGCTCGGTTTTGATCGACAGGTAAGGGCGTTTGTGGTGCGAGACAACAGGACGTCGGGGCACGGCGGAGTTTATCAAGATACAGAGGCGGGAAGGCCCAGTAATGACTCGGATAGATCGCCTAAGGGGTTGTAATAGAGTTGTGGACGTGATTCGGCTGACATCAGAAGCAGTGGGGAAATTTCGAGTTGGGTTTTTTAGTCTGATCGAGAAAGAACAGCGAAGGATAGAGTTTTTCTTCTCATGCGCAAAACTTGACGCCAGACACGGGTCAAGGGAGTACATTGAAAAGGCCGCGCAGAATGACAAGTTAAAGCGACCCCTGCCCGATCTGTAGAATGTACATGGGGGCCGAGAACCATCAGACGTCGAGAGCAAGGGATGAAACTGCTGCCAGCTATGGCGGACGCCGGTGCACTAGGTTGAGGAAGAACATCAACAGAGATGTTGCGAACATGCGGATCATGCTTGGTATTGGCGTCCGGGCTGTTATTCCTTTGGCCATCATTGGATGCGCGAGTCGTGACAGGACAGTTGTGCCACAACATGCATTCGAATGTAAGATTGGGAGCCAGGGCTTAGCGCCGAAGCTACTCGCGAACGGCTGACCGAAGATAGATACACTCTAGCTCATGCACCGAGGCGCGTTGTGATTTGCTTTTCCTTTGCTGCGGCCGGTGAGGCTCTTCTGAGTCGTGCATGCGAAGGACGAAACGTTTCTGTAGAGTGGATATTCTGCGCAATTGCTCCAACGTTTTCCTCGCTTTCGTTCCTTCTGCCGGCAATCGAAACCGTCGGATTTCCATTGTATGTGTGGTCAATATTGGTGTACAGCAGCCATGGCTATTGTTGTTGTTATTGTTCATGTCTTATTCGAGAATCATGCAGTCGCCCACGAGCGGTGAGCACTGTGACGAGAGAGTCGCATGAGGCCATGATGAATACAGGGGTCAAAATCCAAGACGAACCATGATCTGCGGGGGTTTGTCATCTTGCATGTCAAGCCGGAGACAATCATAGCCGAGCAATGTCCCCATCATGTTTCATTCGGACGTAGCAGCACTTGATCAGCAAATATCGAAGAGAGCATGGCAGATGCGACTTTTGTAAGCCTGCGAAACTCCTTGAAGATTCATTTGCCAAATCACAGTCCTGGATACGGAGGTAAAGCAATGCGCTTTACAGATGCAACAAGCTTTTTTTTTTGCTACAGTCAAGACGAGACGCAGGCTCTGTTCCTTGGCGTGTATGTACTTTCACTGTCAGATAGGACAAGGAACATATAATGTGCAAATTGTCTGTCGCAAGCGGGCGTGTTGGATAGATGTATCCGGCCGTCGTTTGACGCAGGATCTGTAGCGGTGTGAAGAACTTGCAGCCTTGTAGGTCTCACTTGACCATTGTAGAATTGCTGCAGGTGTTCGATGCAAGTCACGACAGGCATATCTGGGTCCACGCCAAAGCACAGAGCCGTCGCTTAGCACACAAACTCCCGAGATGTTCAAGCTCGAACTTCGAACCTGCACGGCAGGATGCTCAAACAGTGAGCTTCGGGCCATTGATTGTCTGTTGCTCACTCGTCTGTGTCGACAAGATCTAGCTGATAGATTCGATCTTCGGAAGCTGTACGAAGCCCACAGCCTGATCGGGACTGCCACTTGAAGGATGACCCCATTTGAGCTAACGATAAGGTCTGTTTTTTTCTGCTGCGAATTTGGCGGTTTACTTCGAAGTACTTCTTGATTTGGTCTCGAGTAGGCGAGTAAAGAGACGCCAGTGAACATTGAATGTCGATTCCATGTTGCTTCGTGCCCATGAGGAATTGAACACGCTCGAGTGTTCGTGACAGAAGTTGGTGAATACTCGATGCTCGCCAAGGCCGACCTCTCGCTTAAACGGTCAAAAGTTGTGAACAGCAAAACACCACTTGCTCAGCGTCGGTCCAGAACCGTAGGCACTAACCAAGTCCATACACCCCAACGCCCACTAAACAGTACTCAGCTCCAACTGAGTCGTTGGTGACATTTCTGATCCGTCTGGTGAATTTCGGCAACCTCATCCGTACTCATTGGTAGATTTACTACTACAGTCAACTCCTGCTCCAAGTGCTCGTTGCGAGCTCAAGGCCCGAGACCTGTTCACGTTGATTCAAACCGGAAGCTCGAGACAACTGGAGGAGATGGCAACAGCAGCAGACGTGCCTCTCCTGATCATCTCGGAGAACGCACGCTCTGAACGACGCATCTCGCCTGCTTGGACCATAGCTCAATTGAAGGCGCGCTTGGAACCCATCACCGGCATTCCGGCTTCTTCACAGAGACTGGTCTTGAAAGTCGCTTCTTGGCCTGATCAGAACCTGCAGACGGTCGATGAAGAGACCACACAACTCGGCGTTTTCACCCTGCAAAGCTATGCAGAACTTCATGTGAGTAGTCAAATCATTGTTTCACCAGCCACGTATGCCGAATTGGCAATGCCACGGCAATTCACAATATCCTCTCATCCGGACGCTCGAGCGTCCGTACAGTCCGTTGAGCCTCCGCTCCTCTTAGTTTCGCGCCGCCAACACACCATCTCTAAGAAACGCTCGAGGATTCACTGGTGCAGCTTCATGATCCAGGTGATCGCAGTCGTATGAGCCCTGCATGCAAAGATTCGTCTGGACTTTGATGATCATGCATTGCGAAATTCCAGCAGTTCATTGGTATATGCCTGACATATGCACAGACACTGTGATGGCCTCGACTGCTGATCTTCTCCGCGTCCCGCTCTGTGGAACGCGGTCGCCTGACGAGAGCTGCACTCGGTGCATTGAATGCAGTGGAGGTAGATGAGCCAATGGTGCCCTAATATTGAACAACAACAGCAGAGGCAACAGCAGTATAGCAACAGATCTTCGCTAATGATTTGTCAAGATAGCAGACACCCGCCCAGCAGGGCTACGCACCAATTACACAGATGTTTCTTCGGTCGAGAAATACGAAATGCCGCCGGATGAATACGAAAGCCGTACTGATAGCGTCCTGCATTGGAAGAAGACGCACCAGCTAGGCCGATTCGACCCCAATGCTCCAAGTATTGAGCAGCAAAAGATCACAGGCATTGAAAGAGAGATTGATGAAAGAGGTGAATTGCTCGCTCGTTTGACTCGACTGAATCATATTGCTAATAAAATAATCTAGGAATCAAGATTGACGCACGCTGTCGTCTTCTGGCTGCAAATCAAACGGAGAGCTCGGTTGAGCGTCGAGGTACCGTCAAGTTCGTGGGATCCGTTCCCGAGATACCTGGCATTGGTTCTTGGGTTGGCATCGCTCTCGACGAGCCTACTGGCAAGAACGATGGCAGTGTCAAGGGAACTCGGTACTTCGAATGTGGTCCTAACTGCGGTGTCATTGTTCGCCCAGAAAGAGTCGAAGTGGGCGACTTCCCAGTCATCGACGAATTTGGCAGCGACGAAGAATTCTGATTTTTACTTTGCAGAATCCAAAGTCGTCGTGATATGTCGTCTAGCATTGTCAAACTCTAATGAAAATATGGTTTTGCTATGCAGAGATGAACTGTATTTTGTTCGGCAACTGTCGGAGAGATACAAACTTGTACTCTTGGAAGTTCAATTCCGGAACCAATCGAAGGTGATACTTCGCCTTGTGAAAGTGTCCCCTCTTCCCGGCCCAGGCTCGGGTTCATGTTGCCAATTCCATACACGAACATCTATGAGGGACATCTTCTTCGCAGCCATGACACATCGAAAGCATGACGCATGGGCGAGTAATCAGAATGATGATGACGATGCTGTACAGCACTCTCCGCGGACGAATACAACATGTAGACACTTTGCAAGTATACGCGAAGAGACGGACATCTTGAAAGCCACCAATGTTTCATCGTCAGAAGTTCAGAACCAACAAGGTTAACAGCAAGTTTGGGAGTTCACAGGGACTGAAAGCATGGTTGATGACTTTCCACCATTACGGCTGGCACTCGATTCCGCCTTCCGCTACACGTGGAAGGAGCATGGAAGTAGCATGGAACAGCTGAATATTGGCAACGGTCTGAAGATGACAAGTGCCGCGGCAAGTCTAGCAAATCGCAAGCAACAGAGCAGAGATTCCTCGGACAGAGAACGCCATGCCGCTGTCGTTTTCTGAGCATAAGAACACGTTTGAGCGAGATCATTGTTTCATAGTGCGAGCCACGGGAGCCAGACCTGGACGTGGCTGGTTTGGTCATGATATAAACTTTACGCCTCACGTCCGCGCACGTGGCACCGGCTAATGAACTGTTCTCAACAACTTGACGCTGACTTGCATTGTGCCTCAATCTTCTTGATGGACTTGTCGAGATGAAAATCTTGAATCGTGTCCTGTCCCAGATCTGGTTGGTACAAGTCGATTCAAAAGACAGCCCTAAGCAATGTCGCCCGCGCGTCCATCAGGGCTGTTGAAGAGAGCCCTGTTTCCAGAGTACGAACAACGCGAGAGTGCGCATGTCATACTCGAGCACACGATTCATCTTGGCATTTTATGACGCCCTACCCGCTCGCGGACGTGCAACTGCCGAATGGAGAGGCTGACCGGGTTTGCAAAAAATCGTTCTTGCAATTTTACGCCCTTGACTAGAGACGTTGCAGTGTAGCTTCCGCCAAGACTCCACGGCTTTGGGACGCTGTGCTCAATGTCGCCATACACAGTCCGTTCATGATTTGCAATTCTCTTTGTGGGCTCGAATATCTCACCTCTGACACGATGCCCTGGATTCAGGCTTGACCAGACTTCCAAGATAGTCCCCTTGGCATACCAGATCTCTGTTCAGCGAGTCAGTGCTATGCCAAACTCGAATACTATGTACAGCACTAAACTCTGTAGTGTTCCTGTACGAGATTAGCCACAAGTACGAACTACGTAGAGTCCATGCGAGGAAGAAGTCTGCGACCTCCCGGCTTTAAGATGGCCTGCACCAGTTCAAACGGCGTGCTCTTACCCTGCTTTTCTGCGTTAGCTGTGTTCAAGCGAAAAGTTGGAAGGCATCAATTTGCTGAATTCCACGGGCATACGTATGCATTTTGTTGACTAAGGCTTCTAGCATGTTGTACTATATGGTTGTATCCATATGACCTTTGAAGAGATCTAGTCCAGGCGCTGAACACCGCCAAGTCTATCCATCGGACTTCCAATCAACGGCCAGATCCCTTTTCCTGGTCTCAGCCCCTTGGTATCTCAAGGTATTTGGGTTCACCGTGAGACCTAATCTATCCGCGTAATTCCGACACTCTGACGTTGCAACTTGCGTTCTTTCACACCAAAATTCTAGGAAACCGTGCATAATTTCCGACGCTAGAAAGCTCCATACAAAATCTAGGAGTATTTCAGGGGATGCGGAGTCTCTTCCGAATCCAATATTATAGATATCATCCACATATCAGCCTTCGGACCTGGGGCCGCCCACTTGCTGGTCTCTAGGAGTTCGACTCCTGACACATCGAGTATTTCGCAGTTCGCTGTTCATCGAGTCTCTCTAATTGTGACTAGAAACCTTTTGCTGAGACCAATTCGTGATTTGTCATTGTGCAGCTTTGTAACCTCGTCGAGTACATCCACGATGCTCAGAGACATTCGGATTCACGATCTTGTAGCTTCGGATCAAGCCTATTGTCATGAATCGTCGCCTGCCAAAGCACTAAAGCAACACTGAGTACATCGCCATAAGTTCTCCTTGGCAAAGCAAGAACTACTGCTGGATGCATCGTTCTTGCCGAACCGTGTTGTGGTATCTAGGTATCACATGTATACTCCTCGGAACCTGGTTGTGCGCCGAACCGAGATGTTCTGTGGGTCTATGTGACATACTTGCTGTCTTTTGCATTGCATCTTGAAAAAATCTGGTCCACAGTTTTCCATGATGGTATTCATTATTTCCACCTCGCTTAAGAGTGCTGTTCGTTATCGAGGAGTCTTACGATCCGTCCAGTGCATCGGTCGCGCGCAGCATGAATTATGTTTTGACTTTGTACTGTTGCAGCATACGTACGAACGTCTTGCGTCAAACGAACTATGCGGAGGATCCGAGTCAAAACAGTGTGGTACTTTCCTCTTAGACGGCAGAACGGAGCCTGTCCGAGCCCCCGAATCGATACTCGGCCAAGCCGTTGCTCATCCTCCGTGACCCTCAGCATCCTTTCTTCAAATCCTTCCATGTCTCGCTCCGCGAATTACCACATTCTGTCCGACATGTATTCTTGTGGCGGAAACCATGTGTTCTTTTGAAGTAGGGCTACAGATGTTAAGGTTACGGACGTGTAGTTCAAATTGGGTTGGAATGCGGATCCTAAACCAGGCGTAATCAGTTCGCGCGAACCGCTCGTCAACGTCGATCAATCGCCTAGTGCCAGTCGCAAACTCACTCATTTGAGCCTCCACACGCAGAGACGAACCAGCGATTGGTTTCTATACCCCTGTTCGGAAGTCTTGGTAGTCGATCTTGTACCAGGAATTGTGTCGAACTTGCATCATCCACCACTTTTGTCGGCTTGCTTTGCTTCGAATTTCTTGACTCGCAAGCTTCGAATCTGCTCGTTTCGACAGACGCTTGTTGTTACGATCTACACAAGCAATGTTCTGATCATACGACGGCAAACGAGTATCCACTTTGGTCCAGCCTCCGACACAGCAGATAAAGCGGAATCGCCCTTTTTGTGCTTTGGCGATCGTCTACAATTTCCGCCCGCGGACCAGTGGCAAAAGGTTCAGAGCAAAGTTGGAGAAGCATGCTCTTTGCGTTTTGCACACCACCGAACTAGTGTTTGGCATGCAGAACTCTATTCAGGACGAACGGGAACAGGGACTGACATCGAAAATTCGTGTCAGTCTGCCTATCGCTGTATGACTTTTGACTCAGACCTCTTGAAGAGGAACATCATGCATCGTCTACACCACTACAAGGTCCAAAGGAACGGCCTTACCACGGCGGTGTGGTCGCAACAAAGTTGTACGAATGATCTGAGTTGTTTCCCAAATGATTCACGAGTCATCGAAGGATGGTTTGGAGAAGGGGAACACCGTAGAGGAAAACAATTTCCAGGTCATCACCCCTTCTTCCCATCACACCATCCGGCGAGAAGAGCGCAATGTAACCTTTTCGAATGGCACTGGATGTTGTCTTCTCTCCGGCTGCACACAGTACACCCATTGGTACGCACGTAGAACTCTGCGCGGACAGCCAAGACTCACAAAGATCTTGAGATTGGCAATCTGCGAGCATACCAGTCATTTGACAGAGCATCTGTGACAGAGCGACTGAGAAGATACTGATGTGAGCATAGAAATTTCTGGGTCGCTCGAGACACAGTACTTTTTGACCTGAAAAGCAGAATTGGTTGTTGCTGTAAGCTGATCTCTGTTGATGAGAGTTCTGTGGGAGAGACCTCGTGGACACCACGCACCCAGAGCGAAACACTGCCAGCTGGTCAGACTCCGTTTCTCGACCTCCTCCTGGTGCTTCCAATTGTCTGGTCCCATTCTTTGAGTCAGGCACATAGTTCAAATTCGTGCAGACGACGGCGCAGCAGCACAATCTAGACTGGAGGCCATCCTGGGATCATCAAACCATAATCGCCTCTATCACCCAGCATCTGCGTTCAGAGGATTGCGTGCATCACCAACTCATTTCGCGGCGTGTTACAAGACTATCGTGCCCGCACGACCAAGATGACTCGAACTCAACAACGACTCTTGACATGTGTCGTACCACCACAAGTACACAACTTGGGCCCAACATATAAAACTGAAGGTTTTGAGACTTCACAGTCGCCGATGACCATCTTCAGACACATACCAAAGTATTTCCGAGAAATGAGTCAGGGTCACGCACCGGCAATTGGCACGCAAACCTCTCTGTTCGCGCAAACATATCGATGCGAATACCCAGCTCTTCCGTCCCGAAAATTGCCTGTCCGGTGTGTTATGCGTCTTCTTTCGACTTTGGCGACATCTGAAATCATCATTCCATGCAGCAACGTGACGCCGAGTCCAAAATCAATAGTACAGTATTAGGGCTTGCTGACTGCAGAGTCATTCACCCTGCACCAACAGCCGCTTTACAGCAAAGGGTGTTCTCTAAGCGACGACGCTTCCTGATGCGACATCTACTGGCGAATATTCTGAATCCGTTTGAAATTCCAGACTCGTGAACGGGGATTTCTGTGCTCTTTCTGGCTAAAAGCCGTATTCAATACGGACGATGCGATTTGGAAATTGCATTGCTCGAGAGCTGCACATCAACTGTCGATAGAATACCTGTTCTGGACCCGACCATCTGAGGGCATTGGACTTGGCAGGGCTGTATACACCGTCCTCGACAGTGTTTCTGCATGTACTAGTCGGAGCGCCCGATGCAGTGGATTGACACATCAGCAAGTAATCACACGAGGCTCAATCTCTCTGGTAAGCGAGCATGTCGATCTGGATGACTCGAGGACTAAAGAAGATGGACAGGCGGCTCGGGAGATGAAAGATGACGACTCTTCGTCCTGCCCCTGAGAAGATTGTCCTCTTGTCATGTCGCACCCGCAGCTCACACTTCTGGATGTTGCAAAACGAGGTCACAGGGACTTGAAGCGGTTGCCGTCTGTGTCGAAAAGAGAAGCTGTAGGCTATGGATCACGTACTTTTGCCGTTAGGAAGAATGCTCAGATCTGTCTTCTCTGCCATGTCGAGATGCTGTCCTCTGTTCCAGGCGTTTCTACCAACTGGCTGATTGCCCAGCACAATCATTGTACACTTCTCGACTCTGCTTCTTCCTCTCCCCGTGGCCAATCGACAGCCTAGTCTGGTTATTGTGATTGCGAATACCAGTTTGCTTTCAATCACCGCTTTCTCTCTTGTCCTCGGTCAGGATTGTCTTTTCACCTCTCATACATGCCAGTTTTCAATTACTAGGTTTCCCAATCTTCGCAGTGTGTCGTTTTTGTTTTCATTTCTCCTGAATGGAGTTACAACACTACCGTGTCCTACCCTTGCAGCCCTTCTCTTCTAAATACCCAATCTTGCAATATAACAACTCTGACCACACAAAAAAACGTCGACGTCTGTTTTGCCAAACACCATGCGTACTTCTTCCCTGTCTTCCTGCAATGCTGGCTTTTTCTTCTTTCTCTCTTGGTTCTGCTGTGATGTCGTGTTCCACTTTTTTTTGACATGTCTTCTCTTGTCTGATGGTATCACCATCACATCAATTCCCATGCTTTTCGCGCACACCTGCAAATTGTCTCAAAGGTATTTTTTCTTTTCGTTTCTTTTCTTTAGCCGATACATACCCTTTTAAGTTCTCGAACGAATGTGATATAGCAAACCGCTTTTTGCCTTTTTCTTGTTTTCTTCTTTTCTTTTTCTTCTGTTTGACTTTTATTCTCTTGAGGTTCTCGCTCATCCCACAGGATGGATAAAGATGAAGACAAGCATATCATTGAAAACGAATGCACCACTGAGCAAGAAAAGATGAGACAGCAAAAGACCCTTGACCGCGAGAAAATGAAGAAGAAAAGGTTCTCGAAATGTGGTCCTTTTTTTTTTCTTTTTTCTTTGTGGCAAAAAGAGACGGTTGAGGAATCACAAGACAGCCACCACAAAGCAAGGCAAACGAATCCAAAGAAGAAACAAAAAGGCGACAAGAACGGCGCAACAGAGGACAAACTTCAGAAAGAAATTGGAAAAGGGGAAAAAAAAAAGACTTGAAGACTTGCAAGATATCTCATCTCTTCTCACGCCCACGAAAGGCTCCCATACCACCCCATGCATCCAAAAAAGGGGGAAAAAAAGACACCACCATACCGACGCCATCGTATAACTCATGACGAGATAAACCCAGCAGAACCTCTTGGGCTCAAGCGAAAACATGCACTGAAAACCAGCATCAAGCCCTCCATACCCCTCGGAGAACAAGAACAGACGTCAGGCAAGCAAAACCAAAGGGCAAGAAGTCGCGCGTCTTATGATTGCGACTCTCTCGTTTCATCAAAAGAATTACCCTGGATCTCACAACCCTGTGCAAAGAAAACTTTGGCCGTGTGCGTAGCACTTTCATTCATAATGGCGTAATTGTTTCCTGGTTGCAACACAGTCATCAGCTTTTGTTCTCAACATCCAAAAAAGGGGGAAAAAAATCAACATTGAAGAAAAGAGTGGTGGCACCAAAGCAGCCCTCGAGTCAGGAAGGGTCGTCGCACGAAACACCACACGCCCATGCAGAAAATCCCAATACCATGGTTCGGCATTCCCAAAGGATCTCCAGGGGGGCTGGTGTTACCGATGACAGGCGTTTTGGTGTTGTGCGACATTGATTGGAAAACCACTCTTATTTTGACGTCTGCTCGTTGTGCAGATGGAGGGGTTTGTGTCACACCAAAAGAGTCGGTGTGTGTGGGATATGCAATGCATATATGCCTGCCAAGTTCGATATGCAATGCCTTTTTGTTGCGGTGAAGGACGACCTCTTGACCGCCATGTCGTATTCCACCAGCGCCAAAAACCAAAACAGGTGACAAAGAAAACGAAACAAAGTAAAATGATAAAGCAAAGAAATAGACTTACCGCGCGGCACTTGCCAGACACCACCTTTGGTCATACCAAACTGGACGTCTTCGATATCGACCGTAATCTTGCCTTCATGCACAAAAAACACCATTTGCATCTTGCGAGAGTTTTTCATCCGTTTGAAGCCATTTGGTGGAATCTCGACCAAGCCTGATCCAAAGAATGGAAGGGTCATAACCTTCGCGTAGCGGAACTGTGAGCCGTGAACATCTTGTGTCTTGATGGCTGTGGCGGCAAACGCAATATCTGTTTTGTGTGTCTCGTTGTGAGCAGATTGCTTTTTGATAGAATGGTGGGAATAACTTCATACCCTCGTTGACGCCTTCTGCTTCGGTGCTTCCAGTACCAGTTCTGGGATCCCAAGCTCGAACTGTGCTGTTGATAACACCCAATTCCTGTTCCCAAGCTTCCGGTAATAAATCCTCGTCTTCCTCTTCATCTTCTTTAATCGAACCCAATCGTGTAACCTTTTTCCGTGATGGAGCAGCACGTTTTGGTTTTGGCTGTTCGACAGGCTCCGCACGAACGATGCCCTCGACCTCACCTTGGTTCCAGATGTATGTCTCGTTGCACCAATACTTCAACGGCTTGATCGAGGTACGTCCAGATCTTGTAGTCTTCGCACCATCATCTTCTGCAGGAGTACCAGCGCGCAGATTGACGATAGACTTGGGACCTGGCTTCTTGAGGCCATCTGGACCTACAGATTCGCTGTCCCTTGACGCCCTTGGTCGTGGTTCGACGCTTGCTGATTGTTGTTTCTTTCTTCCCTTTGATTTTGCGGCTGGTTTGGCACGGCCTTTTTTCTTGACGGGTTCTGGTTCTACCTCGTGCTCGGATTCGTCTCTTATGTCATCATCCGGCGCAGGAATAAAGTCTTGGGCAGCGTGTGATGGTGAAGACACGTCAGAATGTTGATCGTGATCGCCAGCTTCGTCAACTTCGGGTTGTTCGTGAACGTCTTTTCGCACTTGGAATGGCCGTTTCTTTTTGGTCGAGAAAGGAGCGGCTTGTTCAACGACAGTCTCATCAGGGAGCTCGGTTGTTTCTGCAATGTCTTCGTCGGCCATTGTCTGATCATAGATGTGTGTCGCGTCTTTGTGGTGCATGGCTGTCTGATCTACGTCCGTCTCGTCTGCCACAGTCTGATCGACTGTTGTGTAATCGACAGCTGTTTGATCGACTGTTGTGTAATCAACACCTGTTTGATCGACCATGGTGTATTCAACTCCCGTCTCTTCTGGCGCCTCTGTCTGGTCGGGCAATTCGGTTTGGTCGGGAAACTCGGTCTGATCTGGCAGCTCGGTTTGATCTGGTAACTCTGTTTGATCTGGTAGCTCTGTCTGGTCGGGATATTCTGTTTGGTCCACAGTAATGTAGGTGTAATCCGCCTCTGTGTGATCGATGGTCGTCTGATCTGCGAGTGTTTGATCCATGATTGTCTGGTCTACGGTGGTCTGATGTTCCTGTGGTTTCTCGAGACTCGGCCTCGAGCGCTTAGTGGATCTTGGGAGGGTGGGCGATTGTGTTGCGAGGGGTGAGGAAGGATTTGCAAGTTTGCGCTTTTGCGATCTGGTGCTGCGAGCCGAAGACACGGCCTCTTTCGGGACGTCGTGTCCAAACATGTCGTTGATGGCATCTTGAACTTGCTGAACGGATTGATCAAGGTCGTCGTCGTCGTCTTGTTGGGGGTGGAGGTGGATCGGAGATTGTTGCAAGTCGAAGACGCTCTTACGCGACTTTCCGAAGCGCGGCTTGAAAGGACTCGGGCTGGGTACGCTAGGCTTGTCCTTGTTGGCAAACTCGAGCCGCCTGCTCGTTCGGACACCGGATTGAGCAGACTCTGGATGCTGAGGTGATGCTTGGGTGTTTGCAGGCTTGATGGCAGAGTGACGGACGGGCGAGCCGCCAATGTTTGTTCGGCGCGGAGTCTGCGTCTTTGGCGGAAGGTGAGGGGTCTTGCGTAGGTTGAGCGTGTCTGCGATTTCGGGAATCGAGCCTGAAGTCATGGTCAGTGGATGTGCTGGGAATGACGAACGACATGGCCCTGTGTGTACTGTCTTGCAGAACCATCGACGACGATGCCAGCGCCGTGTCGTTACCATTTGCTGGGATGCGCTGCGGTGAGCGCGGCGGCGAGGCTACGGGCGAGGAGAAGATGCCGCTGACGGGCTCAAGGCCGTGTTCATCGCGCACACCGCTGTCTTTGAGGAGCAGCCCGGTGCGACGGCCTTGCTTGCCGGGCTCGAAGAAGTTGATGTTTTCCTTGAAGTTGTTGTGTCGTCGCGGTTGACGATGGGGCGTATTCGAGGTGGCAGGATGGCCAGACATGATGTCGCGTGTGTTTCCAAGGCAATGCGACAGACGCGCGTGGTGGAAAAATGAGGATGGGTCGTTGTTGTCGGTGGCTCATGGATGCTTTGTTTTGGTGCCAACTCGAAGCTTTCGTTGCGTAAACAACACGCCAAGCCTTGTTATCTCCATCTACAGCACGCCAAGCCTTGTTATCTCCGGCCATCCTCTCATCCATTCTCCGACAAGACTCACTCCATCATCACACATGCTCAATACCACATCGACATCATATCAATCATCAACAACCCGTCACTCTCTGTCCTCATCACTCTCTGCGCCTGGGACGTCCAATTCTGCCCAAGTAGATTCTAGCTCTGCAACTCCTCGGCCCAATATTCAACCAACCGAACAAGGATTGCTTCAGCTGGTCCATGACCAGAAACCTGGTCGACGTCAAGCCTGCTGACAAGATTAATCGCCCTTGGTACAGAATCCCCATCTTTCTGCTCCAACCATGTATCTCATGCGGTCCGCTGAGAGGCATGGCTGTGCTAAGAATCACTTCTTCACGTGTTGCTGCACACGTGTCTGTAGAATGACATGCCTGCCAACCTCTCCATCGTCATTCAGGCACACGTTGCTCACCCAAACTTGAAATCTGACATTTCAAGTCTGTTTTTTCTAGTCCACGTCCATCGTGGCTGACATGTGCTTCCACGTTTGATTTGCCTGGTTCAGTGCATTCACATACTTATATACAGACCTTCCCTCCCACCACCTTCTTTATCAGCTACATCTACAACAATGCCTGACAATCATCGACGATTATCTATCTTGAGCAATGTGCTCTTTCGTGTAGCTCTAATGATTGCCGCTCCCTGCCTCGTTATCGCAGCCATCCCAGCACTGATCGTCGTCTTCATCATCATCGTTCTCTCTCCCAATCTAGCCAGTCAAGGCTCCGGAAGTTCTACAATGCATCTTCATGTAGATTTGAACTTTGATCATGGTCGACCAAATGCTCAGATGCGACCCAATCCTGCTCGTCCAGCAAACTCTCGACCTTCGCAGCCCTCAAGTCATCCATCAAGTCATCCATCAAGTCCACAGAGTCGTCTTGTAGCAAGCCCTCGACCATCAAGCTTACGAAACCCTCAATCACGGCCACCTTCGAGCCCCAGATACCGCAGAGCAAGTCCTCATCCCTCTGCATTTCCGGCTTATACCTGGGAGCCTCAGAACCCTTCGACACCTCCCCTTCAACTCGATACATCCTTTGGAGCACAACCACCTTATATTTGGCAATCTACATCTGCGCATGTACCACCACATGCAAACTTGAACACGTTGATGCCTCCAGATCTGCCACCTATTTCAGAACCAGAGCAAGTGTACCATTACGATCCTCGAAGACCATCCGGCTTGTCTGGCGGGCCCTACACATCCATGGACCCTTTTCCCCCTGCTCGTCCTCGTGAACGTTCAAGTTCCAACTTCTCGTGGGATGCTGTCCGAAACACCACTCCTTCGAGACCACCAACATCGAGGGAGAACACCGCGTCATCCATGCCATCTCAGGTACCCATTGTCCAAGACGACTCCGAAGATGAAGCTCCGCCAGTATATGAGCGACCACCCGAATATGACGATGAGAGACACAGTCAGGCATCTTGAGGAATGACGTTTCGAGATGCAAGGCAGGGGTTTCTCCGATACCACACCGAACGAGGCAGCAGTGGTCAAGGTTTGTGCATTTGCTTGGAGAATGTTCGAACATGAGGATTTCCATGTATGTCTTGTTGCTCGTTTCTGTAAACTGTATTGAACAGATGAAATTGAGCTCTCAGCAACAATAAAAAGACATTGAGACTATGTCAATTTTACGCAGGCATGTAAGTAGTATTTTAAGCAATAAATTGATTTATCTTCAATTTATTCTGAAATTTCAGAAAAGTTTGGCTTTTCCACTACTTCACAAGTGTTGCCGAGAACTTTTTTTCCCTTCCTTCTCTACATGTTTCAATCTACAATAGAAAAAAACCAAATCTGGCCATATATGCGAAGATCGGACCTCCCTGTAGAAACCTCGGACATGCCGAAACGGTCCTGCTTTGCTCCTGAAGCCTTGTCAACGGTTTCTTATAAACGACCATCTCCGAATTGCACTATACAGAAGCAGAGCTGAACCTCAGAAGTCTCGACGTCTCCTTGTCTCGACGACTTTTAGCTTGATTGGGTTCATAGGAAAGCCACCACTGGTTAGGGATGTATCTCTACCTCGCATCCTACACGTTACATCTGATACGGACAAAGATACAAAATTCATGCTAGAGTCATCTGCCTCGTCACAGCTGAGATACCTGATGTGGAAATATCGACCGTTGCTCAGCCGTGTTTTACCAGGCACTCCTGTCGAGATCCTCGAAACAATCTATTCAAACATGTACAAAAAGGTCAAGATTGGTCCACTATTCCACTTCGAAGACATCAACTCATTAGTCACCCGAGATGAAGTTGTCCATCCTCACGACCGCATTGGTGTTTTGGACTCCGACCTTTGCTTCACCAACACTTGAGCAAAGGGCTACCTGTGAGCTTTTCGTTTATCTCCAAAAGATCCCTCTACCGATTCTAACTCTCCTTTGGCAGCATGCAACAACGCCAACATCAATATCATCCAACGGAATGAAAAAGCACCTGTTGCATTCTGCTATTCGTACCTTCTAGGGTGAGTTTCAATGCATAACAACTTACTTTGCAAATCCTAACCTCCAAAAAAAAAAAAGAAGAGCAAAAAAGACAGCTTCCTACCACAACATCAAAGCGACTGCAGTATCTAGCGCATGCCGCTGCATAACCTCGTCTCTTCCCACCTGCAAAGCCGCAAAAACCACCACAAAAACCATCACAACCCCATCCATCCACACGACCACAAAAACCGAAACCCACTGGAAGACAAAAACAGAAATCAAACCCGTGTTCAGCACCAGCACAAAAACAACCACACCGACGGGCTGTAGGGTTTATTCTTGCGCCAAGTCTACGGTTACAATGTTTGCGACGTTGACGACGGACAAGAAGTGTTCGCAGACCTGTGCCGTGAGGTCTTGTCCAAGGTCTGTGGTCACGAGCACGGTCAGCGCGTCTGGCGCGGTTTCTGTGTCGACGTTGACGAAATGTGCAACGACTTGTCCGGCAGGCGCTTCTGAGAGCGCATCTGGTTCCGCTGGTTTGGGGGTTACGAGTGTGGTTGCGTCGTCGTCGTCGACGGCTTCGGTGTCTGACTTGAGCACTTTGGCACTGCCTTCCACGACCATTGCACCGACGAGCAACGGCACCATCGGCGGCGGCGTCTAGAACGCTGTCAACACAGCGTTCGTCTTGATGGTTGTCGGAAACTTTCAGTGTATAGAATGATCAATCGAAAGACTTGATTTCAACATCTGCATATCGCTACCCAAAAAAAAAATCTCGCACACTACAACTTACTCTTGCCAGCCTTGATCAAATGCATATTCACAGGCGTGAGCGGCTTGCCCTCCAACAAGGCCCCAATGACATTCTTATAACACAACTCCTCAAACCCGATATGCGTGTCGATGGTCCCTCCAGCCGTATGCGCCGTCAACGTCGCCTGCCTCAACCCGCACAACTCCTTGTTGACATGCGGCTCATTCTCAAACACATCCAACCCGCACGCCGCCAACTGCCCGCTCTTCAACGCCTCGACCAAATCTGCTTCGTTGACCAAAGGCCCGCGCGCAATGTTGATCAAACGACCACCCCGTTTGAACTTTTTGAACTTTTCGGCCGTGAAGAGTTGCGTGCCCGAAAAGGGCGTGGCGACGAGCACACAATCGGCTTCGGCCAACATGTCATCCAGCGAGGCGAAAAACCGGGCTCGGACGGCGTCTTCGACGTCTTTGGGCTTGCGGAAGAGGTCGTGGTAGCCGATCTTCATGCCCAGTCCCAGGTACGCCTTTTGGGCGATGCGGTAGCCGATGTTGCCCAATCCGACGATGCCGAGCAGACGGCCCGATGGGTTTATGGCTGTGGTGGGCGAGTTTTTGTGCGCGTCAAAGAGTTGGCCCGGCGAGCCCGAGCGAGCGGCCAGCTGCGACCAGGCGAGGTTGCGGAAGGTGGAGATGATGAGGAAGAGGGCTGAATCGGCGACGGATTCCGAAGAGGCGGCTGCGCCGTTGCAGTAGATGATTCCTTTTTTTTGATATCTGTCAGACAAAGCAAAAAAAATAAAGACGAGGGGAAGGTAGGGTTGGGGAATTTGTTGGACTTACCTCGTTCGGCGAGTATATCAGTATCCACCCAGTCAAAGCCCGCACCCGCAGATGCATACACCTTTACAGAGTCGGGCAAAAGAGGAATCATTTCCTTGTCCCATCGTCCCATTTCTCCGCCCGTGTTCCAAAAGGGTCGCAGGATGGCTACAAAGTCTCCCCAGCGCTTTTCTTTCAGCGCTTGCAGGAACGCGGGTCTCTCGCGTTCGGCAGCGGAAGGACGGATGACATTGAAGCGGGTCGAGAGGGTTTTGTAGAGGTCTTCGTGCCAGCGTGGTGGGTCGCCTAGGTGGAGGATGCTGGGTTTGGAAGACATGGTGGTTTTTGTATTTTGGGGGTTTTTGTTCTTGCTTGGGTTCGAATAGGTGGAAGGGGTCACGATGCAGCAGAGGGTTGGAAGAGAAAAACTGGAAAGAAGTTGGATAACCTACATGGCGGGCAATACGCTGACTATGTATATGTCTGGACTACGGTTTCCGAGGACGTGGATGGTACACAAGAAGCATTCGATGGGTAGTGGTCGGCTTCGGCGATTGAAACTTCAATAGCCGATTGTTGCCCGTTCTGTGGGGAGCGCCGTCCTTTTGTGTGTGGGGTATTCGGGCTCTGAGACCGGCGACGGGCATGCAGATGATATTTCCTGATCGAGTACTGTACTCTAGTTTGATCAGCCCCAAGTTGAGTCCAAAGTCAATGTGTTACATTGACTCGGTATGAGGCGTGTCTGGCAGAGCTGCAAGATACTTGGCTTTCCAGCATGCTCTTGAATTTCCAGATCCACCAGTATGACAGACTGGCGTGTTTGACAAACACATGTTGACCTGACTATTCACAAGTGTCGCGGCCACCCGGGGAACGAGGTAGTAAGACGATAAAAGATGTTTGATTGGTGAGGCTCTTCTCGAGCCCCCAAAGTCGACCAGATGATACCTATGTTTTTGAATGCCTTCCCATATAACGCCAACGCTGAAACAAGCCCACTCATGCTGTTGAATTTCATTTTGCAACAACCATCTCGCGTGCAGGGCGTTCGTACTCGTATTCGATCTCCCTCTTGGGACCCTTGGAGCCTGCCTTCTTTCTTGATTTTGCGTCCGAGGCAGGTCTCTTGCGCTTCTTGAGGTCTGCGAGTTTCTTTGCCAGCTCTTTGGCATCTGCTTCGGATGCGCTGTCGTCGTCCTCGTCTTGCTCGTCATCCTCTTCGTCTTCGTCCTCGTCGGAGCCGCCTTCTTGTTCGCTGCCGAGCCAGTCTTCCAGGTCGTCCATGTCGTCGTCGCTCTCCTCGACATCGCTGACGTACTCAACGTCAGGACCTTCCTCCTCTTGCTCGTACTCGTATTCCTCCTCATCTTCATCAATGCCCTCGTCGAGATCCTCATCGCGAGTGGCTTCACCACCGCGTTCTAGGGTACGCATGACACGCTTCCAGATGTTCTCGTCGACGTTGAGTGGTTGTTCACCATAAGCACCGCTTCTCAGTCTCTCGACCAATTCTCTTTCGATGGCACGCTCAATCTTGGCGGCCGACTCTGCCTTGCGCTCACGAGTCTGTTCTCTTCTGCGGATCTTGGGCGCAAGTCTGGGCACCAACTGTTCTCCGAGACGTTCTTCTTCGCGGGCCAGCTTCTGCATGCGGACTCTGACTTGGGTCAAGCGGGTAAGACGTTGCTTGTTCTTGTGCACCAGGAACTTGGGCCAGTACTTGAGGCGGTCGTCGACTTGCTCGAGAGCTTTGGAGTAGTTGCTGCTGAGACGAATCTTCTCCCACCATTTGCTGGGCATGTGCGCGCGTTCGATGGTCTTGATGTAGAGGTACAGACGCTGGGTTTGCGGGTCGGCACGGATGGTGGCGTATCGGGAGTTGGCGAGGGGGCAGGATTGGCGGTTGCAGAGACCCGTCACGTTGTGTTCGTTGCGACAGAAGTTTTGCTCCTTGGTTGTTCTACGACGGTGGGTCAGTCGGGCTCAACGAAGAGATGAAGGCGCGCGTGTCGTACTTGAGCTTGAAAGAACAAAACTGCTGGTTGATGACCTGCCAAACAATTTCGTCCGAGGCCATGGCGGCGGATTTGACTTATCGCTCGAGTATGGGGTTTTCGGAGTGGCGCGTCTCGTCAAGAATGGTCCTCAGACGACACAGAGGGTTAGACGTATAAAGAAGGAATATGGCAAAGCGAGCGATTCGCGTCAACAGATGCGACTTTTTTCTGAGCAGAACTTGGTCGACATTCTTGGCTGTTCACCGCCTTGGGCGGCTCGGCCCGAGACTTTGATCCGGGCAACCGCAATGGTCAGCAAAAAGCTCGCCTCCTGTTTTCCACAACTGCACATTCATCACATCTTTGTACCAACGCTCGCGGTGAATGCGGCTTGCCAGGAGCCCATTGTCTCTCGCGCTCAAGCGTTCATCATGTCTTCGTTCTGTCTTCTGCAGGTCAACGGGCAATGCATTCACCTTTCGCCAGCATGATTTCTTTTCGTTTCGACGCTTCTCCCTTGCTGCTAAACATCAGAACAGCCTCGGTTCCTTCTCAAATGGTTTCTACGGGGATCCCACCATCTATGCGCTGTCAACTGCTTCCGGCCGAGCAGCTATTGCCATCATACGGATCTCTGGTCCCGCCTGCAATGACATCTACAGAAGCCTATGTCCTGCACAGAAAGCCTTGAAACCTCGTTATGCCGCTGTGCGTACACTCTATCGTCCTGGACCCGATCCTTCGCCTGAAACCCTTCTGGATTCCAGTGCTTTGGTCCTGTACTTCCCGGCTCCTCATACAGTCACTGGTGAGGATCTTCTTGAGCTACATGTCCATGGAGGTACAGCCGTCGTGAGAGCTGTGCTATCCGCTGTCTCCCGCTGTTCATCTACTCCTGGCGTGATCAGGTATGCTGAGGCCGGCGAGTTCACCAGAAGAGCTTTCATGAACGATCGTCTAGATTTGACCCAGGTCGAGGCATTGGGAGACACTCTCTCCGCAAACACCGAGCAGCAACGTCGGCTATCAGTCCGGGGAACTACCAACAATCTGGCACTTCGCTACGAGTCATGGCGAAAGATGCTGCTTGCAGCTAGAGGCGAGCTGGAAGCTCTGATTGACTTTTCCGAAGACCAGCACTTCGACGAGTCCCCGGCTGAATTGGCATCCTCGGTTGCCGTACAAGTTCAAGAATTGGTACTCTTGATAGATACCCATCGTCGCAATGCAATGCGTGGGGAATTGCTTCGCAACGGTATCGCCATCAGTCTGCTTGGCGCACCTAACGCTGGTAAAAGCAGTCTGCTCAACCGCATTGTCGGTCGCGAAGCTGCTATCGTCAGTCAAGAAGCAGGCACGACCCGTGATATCGTCGAAGTTGGGATAGACCTTGGCGGCTACTTGTGTCGCCTGGGTGATACGGCTGGCCTTCGCAGTGCCGTACTTGCGACTCCTCAGGCTCGAAAAGAGCACATGCAGGAGAAAATCAGTATGATCGAACAAGAAGGCATGAGGCGCGCTAAGCAGAGAGCCATCGAAAGTGACGTCGTCATTGTCGTTCTATCCTTGGAAAGTGACGGCAAAACCGTAGTTCTCAAACCCGATCAGGAAGTTATCGATACTGCAGCTGAGCTTGCAGAACAAAAGTCCAACGTTTTGGTTGTCCTCAACAAGATCGACTTGCTTTCGGGTCACGTCTCCGAGCTCGAGAACTTCAGACGACAGGTCGCGGATGCATTGCCGCACGTCAGGCTCGAGAACATTTTTGCCATCTCCTGCAAAGATGCAGAATCCTCGGCCTCGCCTGGTGCTGGCCACATACCAACCTTCCTTTCTGGTCTTATTAGACAATTCGAGGACATGACTTCAGCCATTGCAGCTACAGATGACGACACCGATCCTTCCATCTGGCAAGAATCTCTCGGCGCAACCGAACGCCACAGATTGCTGCTCGATGAATGCCAATTCCACCTAGAGCAATTCCTTGGACAAGTCGAAGCCAGCACACATGATAGTGAAGACTCCGGTCTCGATGAAACAGATGTCGACATTGTTCTTGCAGCTGAGAATTTACGTGATGCCGCCAACTGCCTTGCCAGAATCACCGGTAAAGGCGAAGCAGGCGACGTGGAAGAAGTTCTCGGAGTCGTGTTTGAAAAGTTTTGCGTTGGCAAATGAAATTATGGAGTATGAAGCGAACGAACCAAAAGCAGCCAAATCTAGTTATCCAAGGACTTGCAAGGACCCGCTTCGCCTGGGAACGAAGACCAGAAGATATGCAAAATTGCCCAAAATATCGAAAAAAAGATAGAAACGATTCCTGAACAGACATAAGAAACCGCCATACTGTTTTCTCCGAGGAGAGCTTTTTGCCATCTATCATCATCCCAACCAAGATTCATTTCTCATGACACCCATACCATGCCGCAAAGAGAAAAGGGAATAGATCAGAACATTGTGCCGAATATGCTGTTGAAGTCTAGATCATCGAAGAACATGCAAGTGTAATGTTGAAGTCGAAACGCCAGTATATGTTGAAGGCCGATGAGTGCGAGTGTATATCGAAGCCGAAGCGAGAGTATACGTCCAATTTCACTCAACGCAGTTGTATCGCTCCCTCCCAGATGCTCAGAATCAATCATCGAAAAGCCCATTCATCAACGCCAAGTCCACGCAAAAGATATCAACCAGCAGACCAGCACTGCTTGGTATCATTGAAGAGAAGAAGGTAGAACGACGAGGAGGTGGTTTCAATTGTAACCACCTCTACCATCCTCATTGCGTGCAGAATGCACAGTCAGGCTAGATGGATTGCTAGGTCTGCTGATCCCGCTGGTTTTGACGTCGCGGTTGTAGCCACCTCTGCCCTGACAGATGGAGGAGGTGCGATTGTAGCCACCGCGGCCCATGAGTGCTGTCGCGTGCATGTTTGGAATTTTTGGAATGATGATGTTTGCTGGTTCGGCGGTGCGCACAAGTGGCGGGTAGGTGATTGATTGTTTTGAAGTAGAGGATTTGCTCTATTGGGTTGATTGGCGATGATGCTTGTGATGAACAAGGAAAAAGGAGAGAGGTCATGGCAGAGAGTTTATATACGCATCGATTTTCCGTCCTCTTCTGCTCCATGCCCAACTTAGGATCACTACAACATCAATATTCCAACAACTCGACACGGTCCTTTTGCACTGCCATGAATCAGGCAACCCAGCAGCAAAAGAAGATCTCCTCTGTGACAAGAGAAAGATATTTTCTTGCTCATACAGTCATCAACCCGCTTTCGTGCAAAAAATCTCCCCGATGGGGATGTCCCAGCATCGCATCGAGCGAGCATATCTCTCACAGCCTCAGGTCCCATATGTTGGTTACATGAGCATGCCCTTCTGGGTAAGAGGAGTATGATTCGTGACATGATAGGTCGATAATTACAGCAAAAGAATCAAAGTGCTGACCGGGCCAGCATAATAGACACCAAGACTGTTGATTTTCTCGCTGACGCTATTTCTGGGTGCTTAGATGGTTTAAAGCGGACTTTTTCCACCCATCGGGTGCTTGCATGAGAAGGGTATACTAATCTTATGCTAGATTCCCTATTTGCTTTTCCGTAGTGGCCACAGGCGCATTGCGGGATAATAGCGCAAGCACCTCAATTCGGGACAGGAATCGGAATGGATAATTTGCTGCTTAGTGGTAGTGTTGGGGAGAGGTTTGTCGTGCTGGCGGGATGCAGCCCTATGCAGTATACACGTGGGTGGCCGCGTCTTGGGGTCGCTGTCCGTCTGACATGCATAAAGATAACAGCTACGCCCGCATTGGACGCTCGCTTGTGGTCCGACGAGGTACTTTTCATTTGGTCACGGAGTAAGATGGAGGTTCATCTTGTATTATGGGCTTTCGGACCAGTGCTGCTGCGGGCTCTGTGATGGTACAGTACCTTGACACGTTTCTTCTGCGCTGCTAGCACCGAGCTCGAAATGAATTCGCATGTCTGTCTAGACTTACCTCTTTACATCTTCTCCATTATCTTCCTCCTTGCGATTGCGGTCGCAAGCAAGATAACTCAGCATGCCATGCGCCACAAGAATCAGAGTCAGGGATCTAGAACTTAAAGATGCGATGCTTATCAGGAATACGCAGCCCTAAATAGTAACTTTCTGAGGATTCAGGAACAGGCAATGATGTACCTACAGCGCCACGATCAGGCTTCCTGAGAGCCAGGTGGCTGGGTTGTTATGCGTGTACGTTGATATTGGTACTTTGTTTCACGTGTTGGCTTATCGCGTCTTTGTGGTTTATAAGGGAGATTGGTAGTTTTCGTCTTGAGCCTTGCTTGTTTTGATCGGACTGTCGAAGAACGCGCCGAACTACCCAGTCAGAAGAGGCTGGGAAGCAATATTGGCCAACCATTAGTGATGTTGTTGTTGCAATCAGAAAATGTTACTCGATCGGTCAAGCATCATTGAGTCCTTGAATTGGCCATATTTCTAAAAGTCACAGCGCAAATGGCCATTCCTAGGTGGCAAGAGATTCTTAGCAATTTGAGTCTGCATCAAAAGCTCGCTTTTTCCAGATATGTCCATGTTGGCTTGACTGTTGCGACAGGGTCGTTGAGCTGTATCCACGGCCTGAATATTCCGGACTGCCTCATGAACCAAGCAAGTCTCGCTGGTCCTACTTGTCCACGGCAGTACGGCGTCGAGATAGATCGATTGTCAAGGGGGAATCAATTTGGCCAGGCGGAAGACTTGGCTGCCGTGTGCTAATGCTGACAAGATTTGTTATGGATTCTCTTCCTTTGAACATAGCAAGGCCAAATTTTGTGTTTTCTGTTATGAACACTCAAATTCATCGGCAGGTTTGCCGGATCTTAAGATGGTTGCGGTGAATATGGACAAATACCTTCAGTATCGATTTCAACTACCGTACATCAAGTCTTTACGGAGTCCTGCCTTCCGTTCCGGGAGACGGTCCGTGATTCCGTCTACTGGCCACCGTCGGCACAGTCAGTCAGAGACCGACGAAATATGTCAGCGACTCTCGTGACGGGGGGTGCAAGAGCATTCCTCTCCTATGGGGGTAGGTGTCCGAGCTTCTCCAAGAATTTCGCATGGCAACTGGGTTGTATTCGGCCCTTTTTGTTGGAATCCCGCATCATCTCAAACATTGGGGAAGCTCGCTTTGGGGGAAACAATTACCAGAGTAGAACATCAAAGCTGCCTGCGCCTGCCACCAGATGTGACAAGGACGAAAAGATAGTCTCATACGACCCTTTGAACAGTGGAGAAATGACAGCAGGAGCGAAGTAAGGCCGGACTGGGGTATTTATAACCACCAGATGGTTGTGCTTGGCGCGAAGAGCGTGAGGATTACATGGCTTGGCATTAGTCGGATGTTGACTGACGGAGGGTGACAGTGGAGCTGTTTAAGCTGGATACAGGATCGCTGGCAGGGCTCAGTGAAGGATGATGTTGCTGACAGAATTGCCGACGGCCACTCGTGCACGGTATGGTCGACCAGAAAAGTGGACCATTGGAGAATGGAGATGCGAATTCGTGGAGACAGATGGAGACTGTTGCATCCCGAGATTTTGCACTTTATCCGGCATGAGGCTTGCGCGAGTCAATGGTGGGGCATGTATTGTATGTCTGTGGAGAAAGCATCATGATCGTGCTCAAAACCTTGGGCGTCATCAAATGAATCGGAGTCCAATTCTTGCTCGCAATTCAAGCTTCCTTGACATGCTTGGGTCAACTTGTGGCTTCAGATTGTGTGTGTTCATTTGCTCGATATTGTGAGAATATTGAGCTGCCTCAGTGGCTCGCGAGGTTGGTTTTGTCTTCGAGGCACAACATGATGTCTCATGTTCAAAGTTTTTCTTCACCAGACATCGTTCGCGACGATCACGAAGTTCGAGCGATCATATTCATCAGACTCGGTCGGCAGATTCGACAAATTTTTCGGAGCACCGAAGTCGACGATGCCGCCTCACCCGATTGTAACGGGTGTGGCGTAGCACGGCCCGGTGAACGGTCATGATCGGGTCACAACGGGTCACTACGTAGGTGGCCTACCTCGACCATTGCCATTATCGCAAATATACCTGACGACCCAATTTACACAGCTGGAAGATAGTTGAAGGATACACTGTCACACCCGACGAGTTGAGAAGACTCTACTGCACACTCAGAATTTGCGCTCTCTCCGTCCCGTGTCCGTAACCGGCTATCCATGTCGAGATTTGTCCGCCTCTTCCATGGGGCCTCCAGTGGGGAGATGATCTTCACTCTGGGGCAGAGGTTGGGGTGTAAGCCCGTGCGCAACATCCAAAGTATGGTATCCACGTCACATTCATTGCTTGAGCTTTCGAAGTCAGAGGGCATAAACTGTGGGTCGGGAAGGTATGCCGGGTGAGGGCAAGTAAGACATCTTCATCTGCTGTACTGGAGCGGGCGTATATAAGGAGTACTGCTAATCCTTTTGAAGCCCCATCAGCTCACTCTTGAGGGACATACAGCACTATGCCTTCTCTTTCCTCATACATACTCGCCTCGGCGGGAGCCTCTTTGGTGAATGCACAGTTTGGCAACTATGGTAGCCCGTTCCCTAACACGTTCGACTTTCTGATTCGTTCTCTGCAAGACGAATATGCTAATTTGTTTTCAGTACCTACCCTGGATTCGAGTCTGAGAATCCTTACACAGTTGAAGGTTCTTCCAGCTTCCAGGTCAGCCCTCCTAGATATCCCAGTCCGTGGGGTGAGGGTTCGGGAGACTGGAAGGAGTCTTACAGCAAGGCTCGCGCCCTTGTTTCTCAACTGACCCTCGAAGAGAAGGTCAACCTCACCAGTGGTGTTGGAACCAGTAAGTGATGAAACCTTCACCCACACACTCGTACGATCCTAACATCTTTGATAGACCAGGGCAACTGCGTTGGCCAAACCGGCTCTGTTCCTCGCCACGGAATCAATGGTCTCTGTCTGCAGGACTCTCCTGTCGGCGTCCGTCTTACTGATGGTAACTCTGTCTTCCCCGCCGGTGTCAACGTTGCTGCTACCTGGGACCGCGGTCTTGCCTATGCCCGTGGCCGTGCTATGGGCCAAGAGCACTACGGTAAAGGTGTTGATATGCAGCTCGGTCCCGTTGCTGGTCCTCTCGGTCGTGCACCTGCTGGCGGCAGAAACTGGGAGGGCTTCTCTCCTGATCCCTATCTCACTGGTCTCATGTTCGCCGAGTCGATCAAGGGTATTCAGAGCGCAGGTGTTATGACCAGTGCTAAGCACTTCATCGCCTACGAGCAGGAGCACTTCCGCCAATCCCAGGAGGCAAAGAACTGGGGCTTCAATGTCACTGAGAGTGTCTCGGCCAACCTTGACGATGTTACTCTGCACGAGTTGTACCTGTGGCCCTTTGCCGATGGTATCAGAGCCGGCGCCACCTCGATCATGTGCTCATACAACCAGGTCAATGGATCTCAGGCTTGCCAGAACAGCTACATCCTCAACCACATTTTGAAGAACGAGCTTGGTTTCCAGGGCTTTGTTGTCAGTGATTGGTATGGCACTCACTCTGGTGTTTCTTCAATTCTTGCTGGTCTCGACATGAGCATGCCCGGTGACCCAGTCCAAGAATTCGGTAACCACGGTGGCGCTATGTTTGGTTCTAACATGACGATTGCCGTCCTCAACGGAACTGTACCTCAATGGAGACTGGACGATGCTGCCGTCCGTATCCTAGCTGCCTACTACTACGTTGGTCGTGACAAGAATGAGGTTCCCGTCTCTTTCAACTCCTACTCTCTCGACACTTACGGCTACTCTCACAATGCTGTTGGTCAAGGTTACGGTCTGATCAACCAGCACGTCGATGTCCGTGAGAACCACGCCAAGGTTATCCGCGACATTGGTTCTGCCTCCACTGTCCTTCTCAAGAATGTCAACAACGCTCTTCCCTTGTCAGGCAAAGAGAAGTTCACTGCAGTCCTCGGTCAAGATGCTTTCGAGGGTGTCAACGGACCTAACGGCTTCACTGACCGCGCTGGTGATTCCGGCACTCTTGGCATGGCCTGGGGATCTGGTTCTGCCAACTTCCCTTACTTGGTCACTCCCGACACTGCAATCCAGAACGAGGTCGTCGGTAAGAACAACGGCCAGTACCAGTCTCTGAGCAACAACTCCAACCTTGACCAGGCTTTCTCTCTTGCCAAGCAGGCCGAAGTCGCTATCGTCTTCGCCAACAGCGACAGCGGCGAGGGATACCTCCAGGTTGACCACAACTTCGGTGACCGCAACAACCTGACTTTCTGGCAAGGCGCTGATGAGTTGGTTGCCAATGTTTCGGCTACCTGCAACAACACCATCCTGGTTGTCCACTCTGTTGGTCCTGTCCTCCTTGAAGAGTATGCCAACAACCCCAACATCACTGCCATCCTGTGGGCTGGTGTTCCCGGAGAGCAGTCTGGTAACTCCATTGCCGACGTTCTCTATGGTCGCGTCAACCCTGGTGCCAAGCTTCCCTTCACCATGGCTGCTAAGCGTTCTGACTACGGTACCGATGTTCTGTACACTCCCAACAACAAGATCCCTCAGACCAACTTCAAGGAGGGTATCTTCATTGACTACAGAGCCTTTGACAAGCAGGAGATCGAGCCTGTCTATGAGTTCGGTTTCGGTCTTTCGTACACAAACTTCACCTACAGCAACATCAAGGTCAACAAATTGAATGTCAGCTCCTACGCTCCTACTACCGGCATGACCCCTGCCGCCCAGACTTATGGCAATATCAGCATGAACGCTGCAGACCACGTCTTCCCCGGCAACTTCTCCCGTGTCCCTCTCTACCTTTACCCCTGGATCAACTCGACCAACCTCTCATCTGCTGCCGGCGAGTCTCAGTACGCCCCTTATGGTGACAACAGCTTTGTTCCCGAGGGTGCCGTCGACTCTTCCCCGCAGCCTCGTCTTCCTGCCTCTGGTCCTTCCGGTGGCAACCCCGCTCTTTGGGATGTCATCTACCGCGTCACTGCCCAGATCAAGAACGTTGGCAAGGTCGCCGGTGACGAAGTTCCTCAGCTCTACGTGTCCCTCGGTGGTCCTTACGACGCCGTAAAGATACTCAGAGGTTTCGAGAGATTGAGCATCCAGCCCAACCAGACCGTCACCTTCTCCGCTGATATCATGAGAAGAGATATTATGAACTGGAATCCTGAAGCTCAGGACTGGTTCGTCAGCAACTACACCAAGAACGTGTATGTTGGTAGCAGTTCGAGAAACCTTCCTCTTACTGCCCAGCTCGCTTAAGCGGATGTTTCTCTTATGATCATGATAGACTAAAGATGATTGTTTTTGCATAGACTAGAAGATATATATAATGTAATCACAATCTATTCCCGACATTCAACTTTCGATACAACATAGAATGAAGTGTGTTATGTTTGAATTGTAATTTTGGTCGCTGGTACTTGTGACTTCTGATCGCTTCACTCGCTGTTCTTCGGGATTGGCTCGACCTCATCCACCTTCTTGATGACCCTTGCAGGGGAGCCCACAGCAACAGAAAATGCAGGAATACTCTTTGTGACCACTGATCCGGCTCCGATTGTACAGCCATTTCCGATAGTAATGCCTGGCAAGATTGTGACATTACCACCAATCCAGCAGTCATCTCCAATAGAAACTGGGAGCGCAAACTCGATGCCGTCACGACGAGACTGGACATCAGTCTGATGAGTTGCGCTCAAGATGCTGACATTGGGTCCGAACATGACTCGATCGCCAATCTCGACCAAGCAACAATCAAGAACGGTCAAACTAGACTCTAGTCAAAAGGCAGCTCTTCGAGAGATGGAAAACACTCACCCAAAGTTTGAGTAGAAGTCGTCACCAATGAGAATGTTGCAACCATAATCGACATTCAATGGCGGCTCGATGAAGCTGTTCTTCCCGAGAGAACCAAAGAAATTTCTGAGGATCTCGGCACGGTGTGACAGCAATTGTTCTTCTGTTGATTCGTCCGGAATAGGTGCATTGTATTGCGATGCCAGTTTGCGAGCTCGGAAGCGACCAGTCATGAGTTCGGGAACAAAGGCATTGTAGCTGATCAATAATGTGAGCATTCGATCAACTATCATCGAACGCCCCCATGGCTCCATCAACGCTTGAACAGTTTTTACGTGATTGTAACCCAGATTGAAGACCAGTATGAAACTTACAGCATTCCTGAGATCATCTTCTCGTACTCTTCACACCAAGGAACATTGGCGAGATCCTTCGCACGAGCGATGATGGCTTCATTTTTTGACTTCGCGGGTTCCATGGCCGCTGATCGAGAGTGTAGGATGCTTGAGAAAGGAGAAAGGTCACGATTGCGAGAAGAATCCAAGGACTCAATATCAAGAATGATTGTTTACGAAACGTGTTCTTATGTAGTTGTTGTTCATGTCAAGCAAATACCAAGAGTCCTTGGAGGAAGTCGATGTCGGTCCGAGGCTCCGGTTGAGCTTCGCTGAGCTCCAGTTGCCAACCATGTTTGCATCGTAGAAGCTGGCAAACCTATGAAAGAGGCAGGAGACCTTCCGCGTGCCTTGAACTGATTCATCCGTGTTCTTCACACAATCCAAAGCCATCGCTTCGGTTTGCACGAGGCTTTTACAAGCTTTGGGGCCCGGTTTCCGTTCATTGCGCGACTTGCAAGGACAAAGAAGGTTTGACCACATCGGAAACACGTCCCGATCTTCCGGTGTGACAAGTCGCGTCAAGACCTCGGCTCCAGCAGACCAAGCTTTTCATAGACCAGATCAGTCCTGTCCTCCTTGTGATCCTCAAGAATCTATATAATGCTTCTTGCTTCGCATCCGGAGTCGACGATGCAGCTCCATGTACGAAGGCGAAACAGATGATGTAGGTGTCGATGACGCGAAGCATATCCTGGGCCGAGCTTGGAGGTCTTCCTCCCACGTGCTTCGAGCCTGACTGCCAATTGCTTATCCGTCTGTCAACATGGATTCGTGAACGGCAGGAACGGCATGCTTAAATTGAAGTAGACTGCAATTCGTCTACGACGCGGCATTGTTAAATATCCCATGGAAATACACGCAATTGCTGATGCGTTCCGGCTCTACCTCTCATTTTTCCTACCACAATCATTAATCATGGGCCTCAAAGATCTCATTCTTCCTGCAGCCATCTGCGCGGGTGCTGTCAGTGCCCAGCAGATCCCATCTGGAGCAGTCGCTTCTCACGTTGCAAGCTCAGGTTTTCCAACATCTGTCTTTTCATCCTACTGGGTCAAGCCTGTGGCTACAGCAGAGCCTCAACCAGCACTTTACGATCCCGTGTTGAACATTACTTTCCCTCTTAATCTGACCGATCCTAACACGATTCCTCAAAGAGACGACGATCCATTATCCTATCCGTCTCCCATTGCCAATCTTACTTCTGCAGGCAAGCAAGCCGTGATCGACAGCATCATCTCTCAAGTCGAGGATATCGTTATCAGCAATCAATTCATCACCAATTGTTCGAAATGTATCGCTGGTTTGAGCGTAGCCAAATCCGCAGCCAAATTGGCTCCAGAGCTGGTACCAGAGACTATGGTGTCATTGTGCAAGCAGTTCAAGCTTCACGACAACGAAACCTGTGAAGAAGACTTTGAGGCTTCTACTTTTGGCGCCATTTGGACTCAAATCCTCGGTCTTGCTGACGTCTCTGGACTAGATGGTCAGTACATCTGCAACAGAATTTCGTCCAACTTCTGCTCTATGCCAAAGACTAGTCATCTAAACACCACTGGATTGTTCCCCAAGCCAAAGCCGCACAATTACACAATTCCTAGAGCTAGCGGTGAGCGCATCAAAGTACTACACATGTCCGACATCCACTTAGATCCTCGTTACGCCGTCGGCAGCGAAGCCAATTGCACGTCTTCTCTTTGCTGCCGAGCCAATAACTTCAATACTGCACTTCCTACTGGCGAGATTTCGCTTCCGGCACCATATTATGGAGATTTCAAGTGTGATAGCCCTTATGGCTTGGTTCTTGCAGCTTTGGACTCCATTGCACCTCTTACTGGTACCTGCAAAGATAAGCCTTTTGGCTTCAGCATCTACACTGGTGATCTTGTCAGTCATGAAGGTCAACAAGAACTTTCCAGAGCTTACGTCGAATATGCCGAGCTGTCAATCTATGATATGCTCAGAAAATTCTTGCACAACACTCCTGTTTATGCCGTCCTCGGCAATCACGACACTAACCCAGAGGCTATTGATGCTCCTCATAGTCTTCCGGGAGATCTTGGCATGCAGATGTCTTGGAACTTTGATCATGTTGCTGGACTTTGGCATGAAGATGGATGGCTAAACTCGACTGCTGCAAAGCAGGCCAAGCTCCACTATGGTGCCTATTCAGTCAAGACACCTCAAGGTCTTCGTGTCATCACTCTCAACACTGATTTTTGGTACAAGTCAAACTATCTAAACTTGATTGATACCACAAATCCCGACAAGTCGGGAATGTTTGCCTGGATGATTCAGGAGCTCCAAGCCGCTGAGGAAGCCGGAGAGCGGGTCTGGATTCTTGGACATGTTCTTAGTGGTTGGGACGGTACTAACCCTATGCCCAACCCCACAGATCTGTTCTACCAAATCATCGACCGCTACTCACCTCATGTCATTGCCAATGTCTTCTTCGGACATACTCATGAAGATTTTGAATATGTCTTCTACTCTAGCAACGGCACTAATCAGTCTGCCGGTAATGCACTCAACACTGCGTGGGTAGGACCAAGTATCACCCCACTCACCAATGTCAACTCGGCTTTCCGCAGTTATGAAGTCGATACTGGCGACTGGAACGTCTACGAAGCATACACTTTCTACTCTGACGTTGAATCTTTCCCCGGCTTGAATAGCACTGGTCCGACATTCAAATTCGAGTACAACACTAGAGACACATATGGCCCGAGCATCGACTGGCCTGCTAGTGCTCCTCTCAATGCAACATTTTGGCATTTGGTTTCTGAGCAGATTGAAACGAATACTACTCTCGCTAGCATCTTCAACACTTATCAGGGAAAGAGCAGTGTGATGAGTCCTAACTGTACCAATATTGCTTGTGCAAGAGCAAAAGCATGTTATATGCGTAGTGGAAGTGTTGCATTGGGTTCTCAATGTCCTCAAGGGTAAGCTGTCAATTGCATCAGATCATCGAGTCCTTACTGACAGCTATGTATAGATATGGTAGCGTGCAAAGTCCGTTCAAGCCTACTTCTTGATAGTTTGACATGGCACTTTTTTCACGATTACAAAGGAATTGGAATAATGACGTTTGGAAATACTTGATAGAGATCTTGGAGGTAGCGATGAAGGTCAAGGCGTAGATATATCTATGTTCAATGGATATCATTCGTATCGTGAATTTGCCAGATTCTTCACTTGACAAGAGAGCAGAATCCGAGGGCGGGACTTGAACCAGCGGTTTGACCAGACTGTGGTAGAAGCCTCGCCTTCGGATTTGCACTTTTCAGAAAGGCATCATGTCATGCCGTAAACTCATCATTTTGAACCGACTTACATACCGTTCTACAATGCCCTTGGTCCATTTGTTTACAGGCCACAAGGGAGAAAAAAGATATGATAAGTATTGATTCCTCAAGTCCGCTGCCAAAACCCTAAAATTGCACGCTAATCCCATCCGTCCTCGCACGCCAAGCCACAGTCCCACACCTCAAAAACAGAAATCCAAAATTCCCGAATCATGACCCATTCAGCGAACCACACGACAACGGGCGGAAAAAAAAGAAGCCAGCTGAATGTTTAGGAATAGCCGAAGGCGGGGCTCGAACCCGCGACCTTGAGGTTGTACTTTATCTGGATGATAAGAGCCACACGCTCTACCGATTGAGCTACCCCGGCAGGTCTAATGATCAAGTTGTGTGACACAACTGGCTGCTGACTTGTGATTACCAGGAAATCTAACGACATTATATCTGTTAACCAAGATCAGCCAGGTACGGAGAAGGAATCATTACATACCTATAGCTATGTTATGTTACTTTTAGGATTAAGCAAAAATAAAACTATACTGCTCTTTATTTGCCTATAAGAAGATTAGATCTAAGATATATGCTTATAAGAAATAGATAACATAAGCAAAAAAAAGTATAACTAGAAAAACTTTACTACTTATATATAATTTTTATAATAGTAAGTTAAAACTTAGTAAAGTGTTATAGCTAACTATTCTCTAGGAAGAATAACTAGTTACGGGGTTAGACTTATAAAGAGGAGTATTAAGCAAGTAATAAAGCAAGTAGTATAATATGTAGTAGTATAAACTAAAGGGACTATTAGAATAACTAATTAAGTTAAACGTAGAACTACTAATAGTCGTTCTACCTTCCTATATACCTTCTCTATAATAAGTGTATACAGGTTACTCTATATGCTCTATTCTACTCTATAGAATAGAGTAGTAGAGCACGATAGAGTACCTTATAGGAGCCTACGGGCTACTCTATTATACTAAGCCCTTTAGGCTAGTAAAGTACCTCTTAATTAGTATAGAGCTCCTAGCCGGTAGGGTAACCCTACTAGCTAGCGCTTATAATTGTAACACTATCCCCCTTCCTAGTTAGCTTCGTCTCGAAGCTTATTTATAAGTATAATAGCTTTCCCTATTATCTAGGGGATATTATGCCTTCCTTCTATTATGCCTAAGGTTAATAGTACTAACCGTCGTAAAGCTCTTACCTTATATATCGATTCTAAGGGAACAATTATAGTAAAACTATGCGCTACTTATACGAAATATAAGCGTGTTTATTAAGTATACGTTCGATTAAGGAAGTGTAGCGAGTGTCTTCGCCGTAACTAACGCTACGATATCTATATGTTATAATCTAAATAGAAACGCCTAAAATAAGAGCGAAAGCGTTTACGCGACGCTATTAAGAATGTATATTATACGTAAGAGTAGGCTCGTAAGGAGGCGGATCTAGCGCGTAAGCGATAATAAAAGGCGTTTACTTAAGAAATGCGCCTTCGTTAATAAATAGATCTTCTAGATAAGAAAGAGGAGGAAGCGGTCGCTACTAAATACGCTAGTATTAAATAAGACAAACTCGACGCTATAATGCTTAAGTTTAATGCTAGCACCGCTAGTATTTCCCTCGGTCTAGAGACGTAGAATGCCTTTAATAGTAGTTTCGACTTATCGTTAGAGTTCTAGAATGTCGATTCCGCTAGAACTGCTATAAGAGTTTCTAGTAGTTCGTAAGGTTTCCTCTTAGTTCCTAGGTGTTTTCTAAATGTAGGTAACCTTTCTATTTTATAAGGTATCGCTAACCTCGTTATTCTAGTATTTCTTTAACTTTAAATTCGTCTTTTTCTTTAATCTAGTAATAGAATGTCGTCTATAACGGAGTTTCTAGGTCGGCTAGTTCTAGTAACGATATATAGAACATAGGGTGTATTTTTATATCGTTAGGGAGTTAGAGTTTATAATTAACTAGTCCTCTAACTTCTAAAATTAAAAATGGTCTGACTTTAACATAATCTAGTTTCTTTATCGTCCGTTAAGATCGTAAGTTCTTCGTAAGCAGGTATACCTTATCTCCCTTCTTTAGCTAAGGATCCGGTTTTAATTTCGGTCGATTTTTCCGTAAACCGTCCTAGGATAATAGTATCCTTTATCGTAATTACTTATGTAACTTCTTTAGCTAGTCGCTAGTAATTAACGCTTTATTTGCGTTTAGATGCTATAACCTAAGCTCTATAAACAGATTTAGCTACTTCCTAAAGTTAGCATAAAATAGCGTAACCCCTATTATAGTAGAGATTTGTTAATTAAGCGCTAGTTATGCTATTAGTAAGTAAATAACCTAGTTGTCTTATATATAGTTAACGTAGTGTCGTAGATATGCCTTAAGCGTCTAGTTTACTCTTTCGGTCTAACCGTCGGTCTATAGATAGTAAGTAGTTAAGAGCTTATGTTTAATACCTATTATAGAGACGAGTGTCTTCTAGTAATTTAACGTAAATAGCTTATTACGATCCGTAATAAAGGACTTAGGGATCCCGTAATACCTAATTAGTCTATCTAGAACTAAGTGTGCTAATTCCTCTATAGTAATCGATTTTATGTAGGAAATAAAGTATATATACTTCGTAAGTCTATCGACTATAACTAATATCGAGTCGTATTATTACTATAACTTAGAGCGTCTAGCGCTTTATAGAGTCGGTAATCTAGTAATGAAATCTATTATAACTTTGTCCTAAGGCTATAGCGGTAGGTCTATAAATTAAATCTTACTATACTTCGTATGTCGAGACGACTTATTTATCTAATAGCTATAGCATTTCTAAACGTATGCTATAACCTTTACTTTTATCTAAGGGAATGTAAAGTTACGTTATATATTCTTAATAGTCTTCGTAATACTAGGGTAACTATATATTAGGTTATCGTAGTAGTCCTTAATGTACTATTCCTAATGTCGTTTAGGCACTTAGTATTTATCGTGTAAGATAGAAAACTACTCTTTATTATCCTTTATAATACGTAACATAGTATTAAACTTATATGTCTATACGCTAAGTGTTCTATCCTTATTTGTTTATAAGATGCTATGTTCGATAGCTTCTTTACCTTCTATATAGTTAATTCTCCTACTAAGCGCGTCCGCTTGGCTATTATCTTTACTAGGCGTATACTAGATCTTAAATTTATATTGTCTAAGGAGTTCCGACTACCTTACCTGTCTACGGTTAAGAACTTTAGTAGTTATAAAGGTTAAGAGGTTCTTATAATCTATAAGAATAGTAAAAGACGGTGCTCCTTCGGCGTAAACTCTCTAGTATTATAAGGCGGCGACGATAGCGAGTAATTCTTTATTATAGATGTTATAATTTTGTTCTACTAGTGTTATCTTACGCGAGTAGTAAGCTATAAGGTGTCGTTTTCCTTCGTGCTCCTACGTAAGGTATGCTCTAATCGCTCTATTAGATATATTAGTCTCGATATAGACTAGCTTCCCTAAGTTAAACATTCTTAGAGTAGGTCCGTCGGTATAAGCCTATTTAAGTGCTTTAAAAGCTTTCTATTGCCGTTCTTTCTATATAAATGGAGTATCTTACTTTATAAGTTCTACGAGCGGTAACGCTATCTAGGAATAACCTACTATAAACTTCTAGTTATAGTTCGCTAGTCTAAGGAATAATTGTACTTCTTTAAGGTTCTTCGAAGTAGGCTATTCTTTAATAGATGTAATTTTCGTAGGATTAATTCGAATGCCGTCGACTCTAATAATAAAGCCTAGGAATTTAGTTTCCTTAACGTAAAATTTACATTTCTTTAGGTTTGCCTTAAGTCTCTATTATTTAAGTTTCGTTAACACTTATTATACATCCTTAATATGTTAGTTTAGGTCTCTATCTATATATATTAGAATATTATCTAAGTACGCGATAACTATAATATCTAGATATTCTCGTAGCGTGTTATTAATTATTATCTAATAGGTAGCTAGGGCGTTAGTAAGTCTAAATAGCATAACTAGGTATTCGTAGTGCCCGTAGCGCATATAAAATGCTATCTTCTATTCTTTCCCCTCCTTTATATAGATAAGGTTATAGGCTCCTTTAAGATTAATCTTCGAGAACTATTTCGCTTTAGATAAGCAATCCTATAGTTCTTTAATATTCGGTAATAGGTAACGATTCTTAACGGTAATATCATTTAACTTTTAGTAATCGACGTATAGTCTTAAGCTACCGTCTTTCTTTAGAGCAAACAAAATTAGGTAACCTATAGGGGATTCTAATTTACGGATAAATCCTTGTGCTAGATTCTCGTCTAGGTATTCTTAAAGCGTCTTAAGTTCTTTTTTAGATAACGTATAGATAGGTTCTAAATGTAGGTTACTTCCCTAGTTTAAGTCGTATTTCGTAATCCTATAGCTAATGCCTAGGTAACGCGTCTACATTCGCCTCTTCCTAAAATAAGCGTTTCTATTTCTTATATTATTTAGGGATATTAGAAGGTGCGTAACTTCCTTTACTAACTCTCGCTTCGTAGCCTAACTATCTATTATTATTAGTGCCTATAGAGCTAGTATTATAGTTCTCTACTAATGCCTTAGTCGAGGTAACTATAACATATGCTATTATAGCCTAATTTTGCCCTTTCCTCTTATCTACTACTAAACGCTACTAGTACGTAGGTCGCGGATCGACTACGTAGTTATATCCCTAAAATCTTAACACTTTCGACCTCTAGTTAATAGTTAGATTATGTTATTTTAACTAAGGCATTCCTAAGACGATATAGTAATTAGCTATTTCTATAACATCTAGAATAATGTCTTTATAGTGCGATTAAATAACGAGCTCTATCGGTAGAGTCTCTTCTATAACTCTAGGTAAGGCTAAGTTATCTATAGCTATTAATTTATACCCGTGTTCTTTCGATTTAGTAGCGATCCTAAATTAAGTAACTATAGCCGTCGATATAAAGTTCCCGCTCGCTCTAGAATCTATTATTGCATATAGTCGTCTTCCTTTAACGGTTGCTAGTGTTCTAAATACTATTGTTAATAATATAGACGCTAGGGCTTAGATTATGTTACATTCTCGTTAGCTGCCCTTACTATAAGAATCTACTCTTTTCCTAAAATGTCGCTAACTATAGAGTTAAATCTAACTCTTTCTTTTCCTTTTAAAGGAACTCGTAGTCCGTATCCTTCTTAGAGATGTCTCTTATATAGCGTACGTTACTATTTCTAAGCTTATTCGTATCGAGATCTTAGTAAGTAAATGCCTTCCCTTATACTTTTAGTAACATGTTCTCCTATAGGAATAATGTATTCGGCTAGTGCAAATGTACTACTAAGTAGTATTCGTTCGACTATAAAGTCTTTAAAGTTATAGTCGACTACTACGAGTTAGTAGTTCTAAAATGCTTTATAGATCTAATCTAGCATCTTATCGAAGTTATAAGGGTGTAAGAATCTCTAACTATTAATAGTAGGGAATGCCTCTTCGCCGTGCTTTATTATTATGCTAAACATTATCGCGAAGCATATAGGTACGTAAGTATATAAGACTTTAATATTGTTGCTAAAGTCGTATAGATGTTCTAGTTAGTCGTTATCGGATAATTCTTCTTTAGACTCCTTACTGTTACTATCGTCCTCCTTAGGATCGCTTTTAACGTCGTCTTCTTCGACTTCTCCTTCCTCGAGATTATCTTTCCTAGTAATAACATTAATCTTATAGGTAGCCTATCTCCTACCCTTCTTTTTAGGTGCAGAGGGAAACTATGTAGCCCCTATCTTAGCGTCGTAATAGATTAGGTATAAGTCGTTATAGTATGCTATCTAGCTAAGAGTTCTATAGAATTCCTAGTCTTTAGTTTCCTATAGCTCTACGCACTCTAGTTCCTTTTTTTCGGAACGGCGCTACGTTATATTAAATTATCTTCGAGGCACCTTATTCTTCGAATAACAATCCCTTACTATGTAGCCTTACTTACTATATTCGTAGCAAGTTATCGAACTCTTCCCTTTATACTACTTCCTACCCTACGATCGTCGACCTTTAGTAACATCTAGTTCTATTAGTTAAAGTCTATAAGGATCCTAGTAGTTATTATTATGGTTAAACTTCTTTCCTTTAAAGTTATTATTACTACGGTATAGAACATAACCTAACTTACTATAAGGGGTAACATTATAGCGTCTTTCTATAGTACGTTCGTAAAGGTTGTCGTCGATTTTAATCGATGCACGGATAAGATTATTAAGATCTTTAATTTTTATGCTAGCTCTTATAAGTTCGTCTTTAACATTCTCCTTTAAACTACGTCGGTACATAGTTATAAGAGTAGAGTTATCCTAATCGGTAATCTAGGCATACTCCTAGAATTTAGCGGCATAATCGGATGCTAAAGTGTGTTAACGGATATGCTAAATAAGGCGTATAGCAACTTTGTCTTCGTTAGAGATGCTAAAGATGCGGCGGATCTCTTCCTTAAACTTAGTAAAGGTAGCGAGGATACTATCGGTATCTTCCTTACCGTTAAGGTACTTTATAAGCATCGGTTTTATCTAGTACTAGGCTCGTCCTCGAAGGTAGATTATTATAAATAAGGTTTTCTTATTAGCTTTAATCGGAGTGAACTAAAAGTACATTTCTATCTAAGTAAGCTAATCGTTAAGTCTCTAATAGTCTCTATAGTAGAGATCGGGCTTAGCGACCTTAGTTTTATCGTCGCGGGTAGTAGTGCAGGTGCTACTAACTTCGCTAGGTATACCTCTTAGGGTGCTGTTACTTAAGTGACTTATTCTAAGGGCGTTTAAAGTTGTTATAGCTAACTATTCTCTAGGAAAAATAACTAGTTACGAGGTTAGACTCGTAAAGAGGAGTATTAAGCAAGTAATAAAGCAAGTAGTGTAATGTATAGTAGTATAAACTAAAGGGACTGTTAGAATAACTAATTAAGTTAAACGTAGAACTACCGATAGTTATTCTACCTTCCTATATACCTTCTCTATAATAAGTGTATATAGGTTGCTCTATATGCTCTATTCTACTCTATAGAATAGAGTAGCAGAGCACGATAGAGCACCTTATAGGAGCCTACGGGCTGCTCTATTATACTAAGCCCTTTAGGCTAGTAGAGCACCTCTTAATTAGTGTAGAGCTCCTAGCCGGTAGGGTAACCCTGCTAGCCGGCGCTTGTAATCGTAACATAAAGATCTAACCTACTAAATATAATTAGTTTATTCTTATTAAGCATATAATAGACTAATATTATTAGCTCTTTATAGTAGGTCCTTATGTTGCAAGCTCTTATACTAAGTTCTATTAAGGTTTTGCACGGATGTTATAGGATAAAAAGCAAGACCAGGGTTTCACCTACATGAATGTGTCTTGAGTAAAGGTGGAAGAATCATCTTAACAAGTACAGTCAGATCAGTAACGCAATCATCAAGACAGTCGCATTATAATGTGCGACAGGTTCATCTAAAGCAAAGGGTCAGACTCTTGCATGGGCAATATTTTCCGACTCTCGATTTCGACAATTACCATGCGACTAAGTAGTTAGCGACTTTATCGAAATACCGACCTTCGCATTTACGTACATCATACCCTGAGACTGAATTTCACAGTAATCATGATTTTGAGTCTGACCCGGGTGAAATTTCACAATCTGAGCACTCGAGGGAAATTGAACGTGACCCTCGTGGGCAGTCTATCGTTGAAAACGTCGCGTCCAATTGATATAGTCGGGCTTTGCTGAGACCCAATTGTGCAGACCAACGATCTTAACAAAGCAAGTCAATGAACGAAACAAACATCATTCTTCTGCCTGCCCTGTACTTCTATCATCACCATCCTCATGAATTTCCTTTTCTTCACCTCCTTGCGTTCCAATCGTCAAGAACAATGCAAAAGCGATAGACAACCCAGATGAAGCAGATGCGAACCAAAATACAGCAGAGTAAGGCTTAGTAGCCACATCCCAATACCCTCCTTCCTTGGCACTTTTGCTTACTGCATTGAACACGGCTGTGCCAATACCGAAAGCCACAGATTGACAGAGCTTGGTGATGGTCTGAACGATAGAGCCAGCGATGGACTGTTGGTGTGCCGGCATGGAAGAGGCGACATACAGGTTCGCAACGTTGAATTCCAGATCCGCACCTACGACGGCGAGCAAGAAAGAGGGGAAGCAGAACGCCCAGTATGACGAGTAAATGGTGTTGACGGCGCAGAGAGTAAATGCGATAAGATAGCCAAAGCAACCAACAAGCATGATGAGTTTGTTGCTGATGCGATGCATGATCATGGCTGCGACAATGTTGACAATTATGCCCATAATAGCCATTGGCAAAAGATGAACGGCTGTAGTAAGAGATGACCATTTCCAGACTTCTTGCATGTATAACGCGAGGAAGAACTCAGCGACGGAAAAGGCCATCATGCCGAGAAGGAGAACAATCATAAGAAGTGAAAAGTTCTTGTCGCGCCAGATGGACATGGGGACCAAAGGATGAGGATAATAATTCTCCCAGAACACAAATGCAACGATAAGCAAAGAACCTAGTATGAGCATGGCAATGATATAGTCGGTCTTCCAGCCTTGAGAGGCAGTATCACCCGAAGAAAGAGCAGCGCAGAACATGCCTACTCCAGCGATAGTCATGACGACACCAACAGGGTCGAGCTTTTTGACAGTCTCCCAAGTGAACGGTTCCTTGGTGGCTGTATCCTTTGGTACAGTAAAAATGGCCAGTACACTGAAGACGAGATAGATGATAGCCAGGAGATAGAAGCTTGATCGCCAATTGAATATATTGCTAGCGATACCAGAAAATATGGTACCGAATACGAATCCCAAAGGGTTGCCAGCAGAAAAACAAGCAAAAGCTGCATTCTTGCGTCGTGAGGGCTTTTCGTAGATGGTTCCGAGAAGTCCTTGAGCAGGAGGTACAGCTGCCGCTGTCATTAACCCTAGCATTCCATTCAGTACATCCATAGTGATAGGAGTTTTGGAGAATCCAGCAGCGAGTGAAAAGACGGCGAAGAAGAAGAGCGAGCCAACGAAGAGAGACTTTCGTCCAAAACAGTCCGCGAGCCTCCCGAATAGAAGCAAAAATGCACCACCAGCCAAGGTGCTTGCAGAGCTCATCCAGGTAATTTCTGCAGTTGTCATGCCGAGGTCTGCACCAACATATGCAGAAATGACGCTGATAGCACCGGAAAGAAAGGCGCCAGCTGCAATGGCCATTGTCGCCGTCAGGACAAACAAGACTTCTTGAGTTGTCGACTTGAAGCATTGAGGTCGGCTCTCAGGATTAGGTATTGCCCTGGTCGAGGGAAGAACGGCTTTTTCGTCGACCAAATTGTTCACTGCCGAGGCTGGAGCTTGTGGCGCAGCGGCCATCTCGACTGTCGGCATTGTAAATCGACTCGATGGCACAGAATGATTCCTTGGTCAATGCATTGATGTTTGAGGACGAGAATCAAGAGTCAAGAACCAAAAATCAAAGTGCTTGACCAACGGTTGCAAATGCTTGATAAGATTCACGGAATGGTCCCGTGGGGAAAGCAAAAGGTGGCGGGGAGTGCGGCAAGACCAACCGGCAAGCACAAGCGGCGTCCTGAAATCGCAATATTATCCGGAGAAATGGTGAAAGTCCGCGAACGCATACTCTATGGTTTTGTCAAGCACGTGGAATGCTTATAGCTTGACAACTTGCCAGCCTTTGATGTCCATGTGTGCAAGAGCACCACCTAGTGGGCCTTGAACCTCTCGACCGTTCAACCACTGCTTGGGACCCGCCCAATAGTTTATGAAGCCTTCCGGGCCCGAGACAAGGATGATCTTCTTGCCCTGTTCGGAAGTAGCAGATTGGTCCGAAGTGTGAGCGATGGCACTGCGAACATGCTGTGGACTGATGAAGGTGCTCTCTTCGTCGACAAAGTAGTCAACTGTAAGTGCTTTGTTGGCCTGTTTGAGCGCATCTAATTGTTTCACGATCATGCTCTTCTCGGCATTGGACGCAATATGGTGATGGGGAGTGCTGGTGAAGAGTCTGGCAAAGCTAGCATACCAACCTGGATTGATGGGATCATCACTTTGACCACCTACACAATCTTCTCTGTGACGATTCGCCCAGAGTACAGCGACACGTGCTCTGTCGCCTAGGGCATGTGCTACCTGAATGGCGGGTGCCACACCAGTACCTCCAGCTAGAAAGACGATGTGATCGACGTCGGCCGGCAGTTCATACTCGATAGCTGGACCTCGAACCTCGACATCAGCGCCTTGAGGTCGTCTGTGTATGTAACCAGAAACCTCGCCTCTCCGCTCGCGACGCACCAGCAAGCGCAGAGCATTGGAATCCGAGCCATCTAGGGGCGGCAAAGGTGTATAGGCTCTTGCAATCTGAAGTTGAGGCTGCTTAATCTCAATACTCCAGACCCCCTTCTTCCACCATTCGTCAAATGTGCCGGGCGGGATGTAGGATTGAGAGAGGGTAAAGATTGCGCTCGTGCTTGACACGGTCTCTTTTGCGGCAAGAGCGAAGGGTGTGAACGTCAGGTTGTTGAGTGACTGAGGTGATGCGAAGGAGATGAAATTATAATGTGCATTCAGAGCCCATCCGGTGCCGAAGAAGAACAGGCCTGCTGCAACGCCTCGTAGCGAGCTGTGGTTCGTTTGGACAGGCTCATTGTGAAGGCTTGTCGCCGAGTGTTGGTGGCGCGCAAACTTTCGAGAGACATTTGAAAGTCGATTTGGGACAGGTCGGCGGAAGCGGGCTGAGAAACGAAGTGGACGTCGAATTGTGCAAGTCATGGTGATTTTTGTTTGACAAAACAAAAGTTGCCTTTTTCGAGTTTCAGAAGCCTGCGAAACTCTGCCAAGATTCACATGTCGATGACGATTCGATCGTGGTCATTTTTGCACCAAGGAATCGAAAAAGATCAAATAAAATCAACACACAAGATCCGAGACGTTGGAGATACAGAATACCGAGGATGTCTCTTGGGTTTTAGGCGTGGTCCGAGTAATAGGTCGGTGATGGGGTAATGACAACCACTCAATACTCCCCTTGCTCATGATCAAACACCTCCAAAGATGTCCTTCTCCAACTCCTGTGCACTGGACCTTCTTCGTCCCTTCTCGTCCGTCCATTGTTCACACACATTTTCGAAGCTCTCCATAGGCTTCCGTCTGAGAAGGTCCACCCTCATCACAGTCTCACCGTCTTGTTGTTTCCCAACCCTCAAAGCTTGTCTCTCCCCCATCAGTGTTTCTGCAACCAGAGTAGACGTGTGCTCGAACATTTCCAGCACTGCTTCGTAGGGAGTAGGGCATTTCTTGGTCTCGGCAAAAAGAACTCCACGTTCGAGGAGCATGCCTTGAAAGGTGCCATCTGTATTCTTGGCGACGGCCATGCGCACCCATGGCTGTGTCGAGGGTGGTGTCTCGAATGTCGGATGCAATGACAACAGATGGTCATCTAACACTTGGATGTTGGCTATGCAGGATCAGTAAAGATCCCCGGTGTGAGATGGGCATGCTGCAGACCTGAGATCAGATTCCACAACTCTTCAATACCTATTGAAGGTCTGCTCATTCGGACAGCTTCCGAAGGCTGTGGCTTGTAGTGTCGCGACTCCAGGATGAAGTATTATGGTTACAATGACGATGTTCGGAATGAGATGGAAACAAACAGCTTGGGTAACCGTTGAGATTAATAAGGGTCAAATTGAATAGGCGATTGAGCAGTAAAGAAGGCGGTAAATATTTCTTCTCCCAAGAAATTTATGTCTAGTAGCACTTTCCTATACTTAGGGAGCTCCTTCCTTGCATCGAACTCTAAACCTTTGGGAGATGATATTGCATGTATGATGATACGAAGCTTGAGAATTGCCCGGTTTCATGATGTGCATCTCTTGACAGCCACCGTGAGACACCAGATGCGAAAAACTGGTACAAGGCATCTCTAAGCAGCGACTGCCACTGGAGCAACGACAGTAGCTGCAGGCGCCTCAGCAGGAACCTCTACAGCAGCTGTTTCTACTGTTTCGAGTCAGCACTCCAAGCCTAGGAGCCTGCTCTCAATATACGCACCAACAGGCGGTCTCTTAGGATCCATCTGCATTGTGCCATCTTTGTGTCGAGTGAAGAATCTTTTGCCCTGTTCACGAAGAACATGTGTCACCTCGCCACGCCTTTCAAGCATCTCTGCTCTTGGTCGATTCTTCTCAACATATTGTTGGCCCGTGTTTCGGTCCCGAACCCATCGTGGTCCCAGTGTGAAGGCAGTGACTGTTTCTTCTTCCACAACTTCTGCGGCCTGGGCAACTTGTTCAACGGCAGGAGGTGCAGTTCCAACAGCACTCATGGTGGCCATAGATGCTGGTCGAATGGTGATAGTGTACTGTTTCGAAGATGAAATACCCATACAGCTCGTAAGTAAGGAAATGAAACAGACAGGGATTGCGAGCTGGGACTTTGCATGTCATGGCAAAGACGAAAATCGTGGCCCCGATCACAGAAACATCACCAGCGATGCGCGGGGTTCGGATGAAAAGACGGCATGGCACGATACATTTCTGATGCCCAACTTTACATGTAAAGCGAGCAGATGGAGCGGCAAGATAGGGTTGTGGTGAGTAGATGCACAAAAGCGAAAGCTCGTATAAGCATCGGGACAAACAAGTGCAAAGTACCGTACCTCTGAGGGTCAGGTCTATATGCCACGTAGCATTGTATTTGCTGTTCAAAGGAGCGATTCGGGACGTCGCTATATTGAAGACGTGGCATGCATAATATTTTCAGCCCGAGGAGGACCCGCTAGGGTGATGTTTGCGACGAACTGCTTTGGCAAATACATCTCATGTCGACTTCGACAATGTCGCTCTTTAACGAGATTCAGTCTCTGAAGTCCTTTGATGATTTGATGTCGACTGTTTCAATTATTGACAGACAATGGCAGAAGATGGCGGTGTGCTATACGTCATGGGCTGCCAAAGCCACCTAAAGACGCTGAAATTACCAGAAGCGGCATGAACCCAACGCAGGTCCATCTCCTGAACAAACTTTGGGTTTTGCAATCGAGTTGTTTGTTTGCCATGTTGAAGCGAGTAATGATACAATAACACAGCAGTCACATCAAAGAGCTTGTTCGTATGGCCGGACTTGCACCCCCTCGTCAATTCGAGCGCGACTCGCTGGAATTGGCTTCCCTTGCTTCGTCGGACCACAATTCGCGTGAGAGTATCGATTCTTCGGCTTCTGGTGTACCTTCGTCGCGCAAGCTCTCTTTCGACGATGACCATCTCGGCACTCCCGGTCCGAGCAGTAGGGGAAATGGCGGCCGCATGAACAGATCTTACTCGGTGTCTTCGGCCTTCGACTTCGCTCCCGCTTTGTTTCCCTTGTCGAACTCAGGGGCAGGATATACCGCTATAGGCGCGCCGAGTGGCCAAGCTTTGGCAGCAGGAGGAGAAGGAAGCTTGGAGAGACACAAGACTTTGACACTGTGGAAGGGTGGTCTGTCGCTGGTGGTCGGTCTGATCATTGGCTCGGGCATCTTCTCGTCCCCTGCTCAAGTCAACATCAACGCTGGCTCGCCCGTGGCTGCTCTGACGGTCTGGGTCATTGCTGGCCTGCTTGCGTGGACTGGTGCCTCCAGCTATGCCGAGCTAGGTAGTGCTATGCCCCTCAATGGCGGCGCGCAGATCTATCTGAGCAAAATTTATGGCGAGTGGGCCGGTTTTCTCTTCACCTGGTGCGCCGTCGTCGTGTTGAAGCCTGGTTCAGCCGCCATTATTGCCATCATCTTTGGCGAATACACTGTTAGGGCCTTCATTGGCGCCGACGCTATGGATGCGAGCATTTGGATCAACAAAGCTGTCGCCATAGCCGGGCTGGTGTTGGTCACAGCGCTGAATTGTGTTTCGACAAAAGTCGGCACCCGTAGTACTGACGCTTTTGTCCTTCTCAAATTCTTTGCCTTGGCCGGAGTCACAGTGGCTGGCATTGTAGTAGCAATCACTGGCTGGAGTTTCGGTGGAAATGCTTCCCAAGAGTGGAAGCAGCCTTCTTTTTGGGTGGACGGTACCAAGCACGACCCTAGCAACTGGGCTGTTGCCATTTATGCAGGTCTTTGGGCATACGATGGCTGGGATAACGTATGCTGCCTTCCTTCAAAATCATGCTTGGATTATGCTGACCTTCATTAGGTCAACTATGTCGCTGGTGAATTTATTAATCCGCAAAAGGATCTACCGCGAACTATCCATACATCACTATCCACAGTAGTCCTCTCGTATCTGCTTGCTAATGTCGCTTACTTTTTGGTTCTGCCCCTGGCGACCATCAACTCATCTAACACGGTTGCGGTAGCTTTCGGTCGCTTCGTTCTTGGACCTGTTGGCTCGTTCATCCTCGCTCTGATCGTTGCCGGATCATGCTTCGGCAGTCTTAACGCCACAACTTTTACATCTGGACGTCTGGTATATGCTGCGGGCAAAGAAGGTTATCTGCCTGACCTCTTTGGACAGATTGGCTTTGGCAAAAACAGTGCCGTTCGTCTACCATACCGACCTTCTCAAGCATCCCGCTTCACCCGACTTATCGCTGATGATGGTGTTGGTCTGTTCTATACGCCAGCTTATGCCATGATGCTCAACGCAGCTTTGACCATGGCGTACATTATTGTCGGCAGTTTTGGAACTCTCACTACATTCTATGGAGTTGCTGGATACACATTCTACTTCTTCACGGTTCTTGGTCTTATTGTACTACGTGTCAAGGAGCCAGATCTCGAGCGGCCTTACAAATGTTGGATAACGACACCAATAATCTTCTGCTGTGTCAGCTTGTTCCTGCTCAGTCGGGCTGTATTTGCGCAACCACTACAGACATTGATAGTGGTTGCATTCATCATTGCCGGGCTTCCGCTGTACTGGTGGAGAATGAAGGGCAGAAACGGCCAAGGAAGGCAACAAGATTTTGATTGGAAATTCTGGAAACGATGGACACGGTGATGATGATGGTTTTAATGTATAGAAACAGACTTGTGTTATGAAATTGAACAAAATATATTATTGATTCTCAGAACGAAAGTGGTAACACGTGACATCGCGGGTGCTGCCTCAACGCGTCTTCACTATTTCGACCATCAATGTGGCGTTCACTTCTTTGGACCCATAGAGCAAAAGAGAAATCTTCAAAATGCGTTTTCGAGCAGATATACAAAACAATAATGTCTTTACCAGTAAGCACTTGAAATACCCAGAAGTGCGCTCATGCTAACATTGATCCAGAATTGACTGCATCGCTTGCATCATTGGGGCCAGTCGCATGGGTCAAGTTGAGCAATGACGATGTTCGCTTTACTATCATACCTGACCAAGGCTCATCAGTCTGGGCGTATGTATAGCAATTGATCTTTGTGTCATTTCATGCGTGCTAATTGATCACAGTGTCCTGCTAATTGTCAGTGCAGCCATGAACCAAAAAGCTGACCAACAGCTGACCTGAGTTCAGGATCAAATTTTCGAGACGTACGCCATCCAGTCTGCGGCAGAGAACAACACGATAAATCTCGAAGTGCCACTCCAAAATCTCCATCGAGCTCTGAAGTCGGCCCAAAATGCCAGCCATGCTTCCATTCGGCTGACCAAAAAGAACAACATTCCGCTCTTATCCCTCACAATCACTACTTCAATATTCGCCGGTGCACCGAAAGCTCCAGTACGGAACGATCCGCCCGATGAATACGGCTACAATCCTGACTTCTCTGGGAATGGTTACGACAGTCGTTACCCGGCCGACGAACTCGATGATCCTGCCATCTACGATCGCCCACAGCGAGAAACCGTCATCACCCAGGATATACCTATCAAAGTGCTCTCGCCCGCCGTCGTGTCAGGTCTCAATGAACCCAGGGCTAGAGAACCGGACGTTCACATAGACCTCCCCCCTCTTCTACAATTAAAGTCCATCTCCGATCGCTTTACCAAACTCGCCATTTCGAGCACAAAGACTGCGAATGGGTCTACAAGCCTCCGAGGAAACTTGGCGCGAGCACCGAAGCTTGAGCTTTCTGCAAATATGCACGGGTGTTTGCGATTAAGGCTCAAAACTGACTCGATGGATATCAGTTCTAGGTGGACGGGTCTTGGCAACCCAGAATTGGATCCTTCAACAATTGAAGGTGGTGAAGAGGGTATTGCTCAACATCCCAGCACTCTGATGCGCGCAAGAGGCGACCCTGAAGGCCTCAGCGATGAGGGCTGGGCTACGGTAAGACTGGATGGCAAAGACTGGGGTAAAGTGCTTGGAATCGGACGAGTGGGAGGAAGGGTCATAGCTTGTGAGTCTTCAACCAACCGTGCTGCCGAGATGTGGATACTAACACCATCTAGGCTTCTGTCATGAGCATGCATTGATCTTGTATGTCTATCTGTCCAATGAGGATAACAGTGGAGACCAGTCCGTCATCACATATTATGTTGGATCATATAGCGCATGAATGCACGAAAAGATGTTATCGTCATGCACAGTGTGTTGCAGTATATGACCGTATCATGAGCAAAACATGAGAAAACAGGCAGGTTTTATGAGCGCATCGATGCCACTGATATTGTGCTTAGAAGAGCAGCAATCGGCCGGATTCAACGGCCGAAGAACGTACTCATCGCCCTGAGCAAAGCAGAAGTCGCGACCGTGCAATGGTCCTCTTCCTCGAAGGCGATAATCGAAACATCCTTCAGCTTTCCACTCTTTCGCAACTTCTTTTCCATCACGACGGCGTTTTCTCCCATCTTGCGCTCTTTGCAGCGGGTTTCTCTTTCGTCAAACTCGATGCTTGATTCTCCGGAAGTGATCTTTGGCGTCGCTTCCAAGACTCCATAGGAAAGTTGTAATGTGATTTCCAACTCCTGATTTTTGTCGCTGCAGTATGCGTCCGCCTCCTGGACGATAGCTTGATCCCACCATATCGAGGGACTGGCTGCGTAGTATGCATCAAAGTCGCCTCCTTTTTTGCTGAACAAAGCGTGCAAAACACACAGTCCACCAAAAGAATGCCCAAAAAGTGCTTCCTCACCAATACTGACATCGCCAAATTGCCTTCTCACCAGCGTTCTTACTTCGCGCTCGACAAAATTCAAAAATGCGTCTGCACCACCCAAGCCAGGATGCACTTCATGTTCTCTGGGCGTCAGATCTGTGTTCCTCTGACTGCTGAACAGACTTCCAGTTTCTGTCGGGATGTTTTGATATCCAATTGCGACTACGATTCCTCCACCGTTATAGAAAGAATTACTCGCGCTCCGCCACAAAATTTCCGAGGCTGTGAGGAATAGAGAGTTGCCGTCTAGAACATAAATGACTGGGATCTTGTTCTCGCGAAGCTGTGTCGTGCGTTCCCAATTGAGAGGCCAAGAAATTTGGATGCGGTAATTGAGACCGGTCTGGGAGTTTGTGAGATCGTGCTGTTTGGCGCTTGGTATCGTTATGGGCGTTCCTGCGGGAGACATGCTTTTAGATCTGTTGGTTCGTGTAGATTGATAAGATTTGAGAAGGGTGAGATGTTGCTTCAAGATGAGGCTCCGAGGTCGGAAGGGTTGTGCCAAGACATTGTGATCGAGACTACGCTGTAACAATCGACCTGCAAACAGCATCTTTGAGACCCGATGAAAGAGTGGCTTGATGCTTCTATGCTGGAGATCGCTTTTCTAAGTGATAGTGAATCCCAGAGTGTACATCTCATGGTCACCGATCACGGAGACCAAAGTCAAGTGGCCAGTGTGCCAAGAGACCATGAAGTCCTCTCATGATCCAAGGACTGATCTTGTCGGATAGCATCTCATTCCTGAGATGGGAAAATGCTACAGTGTATATTACATATTCACCACCAGCTCTTGCTAACTCCACTCGGGCTCTACAAGCTCCAGGACACCAATCTTTACCATCTTGTAGCGAAGAACACAACTCCGAGTGAGACAAGGAGTGGATACAAGCCAATCTCCTTCAAACCACCAGCACCGCTTTTCTCATCATTATCAACTCCCTCTGAAGGACAATCACTCGGATTCCCTCCCGCCCTCGCAGCAGACGTATTCGCAGGATTACAATTCAAATCATGCTCAGAAATCTGCCCAGCCAACTCGACCCAATCGTATTTCCCATCAATCTTGTCTTGATAGAAATAAGGCGTGCATGCTCTGACCACCGTGCCATCGGTCAAATTTCCAACACAGCCGGATAACGTGCCAGTGATGCAGGATTCGAAGGGTGTGAATGTCACCCACCCCGCAGTGCCATTTCTGATATCGGCGTATTGCGTGCCGAGATCAGAAATTATGGACGTAAAGTTTGCCTTTGGTGTGTGTCCGATGAGCTTGAAGATGGAGTCCGGAGAGTCGGTCGTGATGTTTAGTGTTGGGTTTTCTGAGACGTGACCTCCGTAGACGATTGAGCAATTTTCAGTCTTGTTTCGGCAATCGATGGCTGTGCTGACGCGATAGGTGTGTGGGCCTCGGATGTTGGCTAGCACAGGTAGGCCGTTGGAGGGTGTTTGGTTGAAGGCGCTGCATGAAGACCGATGATGGAGATTCGATGCTGAGGTGTTCTCGCATACTGATAATACCCAGAAGAGAAGGGCGATTACGGGGAAGTGCATGGTTGCGAATGGTACCTCGTGATGGATGCAGCAGTCAAATCATCTCGAACGCTGCGGACCTGCACTGATATATTCTTTGGCATTTTGAAACCTCAAAAAATTCAGGTGGGTTGCCTAAACTGGAGGTGAAACGACACAGACCATGGCAGAAAGCCATGCAACGTGTATTTCACCTACTAAACGCCGGAAATTTCCCTCCTCTTCTCAACTACCATTCACCAACTCGACAGCTTGAATTTCAGAGATCAATATCTCGGGTCTGGTGTTAAGCATGCCCCCTTGCACTGCTCAACAGCTGATTGCATTACAATACTTCTCTAGAAACCCATGAAGTGACATTGAACACAAGTCGATTGTGGAAACCCTCATCGGCTCTTCGTAAAGCTGACTAGTTATCTACACCTCAGAACGAGGCTGAACAGGCTGTTGCTTTGGTGGAGCATCAATGCGGGCAGCAAGGCCAGTAAGCTTCACATCGGCCGCAGTGTTGTTTGTGACATCAAACTTGTCGGCGAAGATGAAAGTGTGCGGGAATCCCGGATCGAAAGGAGCTGCCCCCTCAATCTCCTTCAAATCTTCATGAGTAAGCTTGATGCTCAAGGCTTCAACGTTGGCCTTGAGATGCTCGACCTTGCGCTGTCCGACGATGGGGAAGACATTAGGGGTCTTGTGCATGACATATGCGAGAGCCACTCCATGCATGGTTGCGTTGTACTTGTTGGCGACCTTCTCAAGAGCATCCGAGACTGCGTTTTCTTGCTCGCTCGACTGCGACGCACGGGCAGAACCCTCGTGCTCTTTGCTGCGAGCTTCCTTGGTCTTGAATTTGCCTTGTCCAAGAGGTCCCCAAGGTGCGAGAGCCATGCCTTGATCCTGGCACATGGGGATAATCTCTCGCTCCATATCTCTGTAAGAGGCGTTCCACTTGCCTTGGTAGACTGAGAATGGACGCAGACCATGAGCACGAGCGTAGTCATTGGCCTTGACCACGACCCATGCAGGTGTGTCCGAAACTCCCAGATACAGCACCTTACCAGCAGTGATCAAGGCGTTGAGTCCATGCATCACTTCCTCAACACTCGTGGAAAAGTCCCACCAGTGGACGTAAAGCAGGTCGATGTAGTCGGTGCGAAGTTTCTTCAGCGAACGGTTGACAGAAATGTGCATCGACTTGAATGAGTTCCCGACAAAGTTGGATTGAAGCGGTTCAGCATCGCGGGCGTGGCCACGATATCCAGTGGTATACTTGGTCGCAATGCTGTGAAACAGTGTTAAACGGCTGGCTGGTCTGCAAGTTGAGGATCCATGACTTACACCATCTGATCACGGTTACCCTTCTTCTCCATCCACTCTCCTAGCCATTCCTCCGACTCTTCGCTTTGGTATGCATTGGCTGTGTCGATAAAGTTGCCGCCCATCTCAAAGAATGCATCAAGGACCGCAAAACTGGTGTCTTTGTCACACTCTCCCATGAATTCCTTCCTTTATTTTTCCTTTAGTTCAAGCCCAGTCAACGGACATAATTAACGACTTACCATCCAGTGCCAAAGTTCATCGCTCCCAGGCATAGCGGAGAGCATTTGATTCCTGCAGTGGGTGCAAGCACTCTGTGATAGCCCAGGAGGCTCTTGGGCTTGGGAGCAGGTTCGAAGAAAGACATTGTAGCAAGTCGAGAATTTGATGAGTGTAGACAACAAAGTCAGAAGGCAGTGAACAGATCACAGGATGTCTATTTGTACTTGCGTCGTTGCACTTCTATTGACGAGTGCTATGACGCTGGACACGGAGTTTGCGGAGATGGAATCGGGAGGGTCCGGAGTTAAGAGCGAACTCAATCCATGGATCAACAAGTCAAGGTTACTGTCCAAGGTGTTCTCTTTGAGAGATTACAAAATTATGTACATGAAAGATTAGATGGGGCTTGTGAAATTGGCTTTTCGGCAACGAATCGATCATCATGGATGTTGAGCAGGTCTGAGATCCTTTAGAGGGACTTGAGACTCGTAAGACTCTCGCTCGCTCTTGTTCTGATCTTTGCTCTGCTCAATGCTGTTGGTCCGGAAATCACTATCAGAATCACCGACATAAACCTGAACTTCCCTCTGTCGACTGATGCCTTTGATGTCTTCTCGCTGCGCGTGATCGACTTGTGAATGACCGATTACTGCAGTGTTCTTAGGTCCGATGTTCATGTCGTCGTTGTCATGGAGAGTGTGCTGATAATGCGATCGTTCTGGGAATGGTGTTCCTTGTGATGATGACTTTGGCTTGAGATCGTGCTCGGATGTTCGAGCTACTTTGACGATCATATCTGCCATCTGAGAGCAAGAGATCAATGTCAGCATGATTCTATCACGGTCTATTGGATCTATACATACGCTCATCTCTATGTTCAGTTTCACCATCTGTGAAGACGTCAGTCATGAGCATATCCAGGATCTAGAGCTGTCTACACTTACATATGCAACTGGATGAAACTGTACAAACAGTGTCTTGTTCCTCAAAGACATGAGTCCAATAAGCATTACCTTGAAAGGTGTCAGCCCATTCCGATCGGAAAATCAACTTTGTGCAGGCAAACATACATCCATAGCGATCGATATCATACCCAAGCGGGTGTAATAGCCGACCAAAGGTTTGTACTTGCGTAATCCATGGTACTTGACAAGCCTGGCCCTCACGACGTAGACGAAGTACCAATTCAAGAATGCGTCGACAAGCATGATCAAAACCTTTGATAGACGGTCCCAGTATCGATTGATGTTGACAAAGGTCTGGTTGACGGGGGGCATCATATGGGATGGAATGAAAATACAGAAGACTGCAATGTTGATGCATGAGATGACAATGGCCGTTGCAATCTTAAGTTTTGTCGCCGTAGGCCTTCGTTCGGCAATGACAGCGATTCTGTTGATGATGATCTGCATCAAGAGTTGGACTTCAAGCGCATAGAAGACGAGGATGAAAAAGAGCAAAACCGGACTGCTCGATTCGTTAGAACATAATCAGAAACTTTGTTAAGAGACAAAGCATGAGCTGTTGCAATCAGCGGTATCATCAATGCGATGATTGTACGCTACATGACTGTGACTTTGGCGAACATTGCTGGTGTCAAGTGTGTAATGTTCCTGCGGAGGACAGTGCTGGTGCACAAGGCCTTCACCATACTTGATCATCTCTGGCTCATAGACCAATGTGATTTGTATACTCGCAAATCCTGCTGATCAATGTCGAGTATGGCATGCCTTCTCAAGACCAAGCATCGTAGCTGCTCCGGAAGGCATAGGACTCTCATATCTGTATTCACACAGGGTACTTACGTAGTCTTCACGACATCTTTCAGATAGAGCCATGTCAAAATACCCAGGATAAGGTTTGCGAGGATTTCCCCCCAAAGCATGTAGATGTACATACTCCGAGCTGGAGCCCTATTCGCCTTGGTCTGTTTGTAGGCGCGAACCACGGTGAGCCATCCAAACCCGAGCGAAAATCCCGCAGCAGCTGCTGCGAGCTGTAAGTCTCCAGAGGTCGTCGTACTTGCCATGGTCGAGGATGAAGGAAAGCCAGACAACAAGGGCTGACCTGGGTAAAAATTCACCCTTGTACTCGCTCGGCAAGAGATTAGGGTGTGAAGGGTCACTATATCAAGCGTAGGGAGGATTGTGCACTGTGCGCAAGGGTGTAGACTGTTGTTCCGTATCATCGCCGCTTGTGTGGCCCAAGCATTATGTGAACATTGATTTTTTCGGTTGATGGATATGTAGGACGACATGTGTGCTATAACGATCGAGGCAACATCTCTGTAGCTGGGTCAAATCTGTATGCAGTAGTCTCTCGCACCAATTGCTGAACTTCACACGCACAACAGCTGACGTTAGTGGAAACCGCATGTTGCGAAAAGAATTCTCTGCCGAGGCTCTCATGTTACAAGATTCCGGGGCCTTGCTTGTTTATGGTGGACCTAATATGTGAGCTCAGCTATGACTAAAAGATGTCGCTTCGAATTTCGCCTCGAGCATCTGGAAGGTATCACCACGATGTCAAGACGTCGCACCTGTTCGAATTTTGTATGTTTCATCCAGCCCTATGACGCTATGTCAAGCACTGGCCAAAACAAGTCATCTATAATGGCTTGGCACATATAGCCATATTGAGTCAGTCATCCTGTTTCGCCCTCCTATTTTCTTAGGCGTGCAAGAGTAGGACCCATAGGTTCTCCTGCTCGTAGGGCGGCCATGGTCTTTTCGTCAATCTCGAATCGCTCTTCGCAGATCTGCAAACACTTCTCGGCATGCTCGACAGGCAGTACCACTACTCCATCCAAGTCGGCGAGAATGAGATCACCAGGATTGATGGTCAACGGACGGTGCTGAGTGGGAGATGTAAACTGTACAGGGACGTTCAGACCTGAGGCTCTGGTGAACGTGTTGGATCCCAACGAGGAAGTTGCTTGAGCAAAAACCTGTATTTGTCAGCGTATACCAATCACACTCGGCATGTGAACCGACAGGAAAATCCATCTCTCTGTGTTCGTTCAAGTCTCTGAAGTTTCCGTCAATCACCACACCTTGAGCACCCAAGTACTTTGCCCTGGTAGACATCAAACCACCCCAGCAAGCCGAGTACAGATTCTTTGGTTGTGAAATAAAGACGACCGAGTCCTTGGTCACACCATCGACAAAATGTTGAGATGGCTTGGGAGAGGTTGTGTCGTTCGCGTCTACCATCTGCACAGTATAGGCGGGACCAAAGATCTTCTTGTCTCCAGCTTGTTGCAATGGAGAAAACATCTTCAAGCCATGAAGATAGCCTCCGTAGTTGACATTCAACTTTATCAGAGCATCACCGACCTGAAATGGGTTTAGCCGAGGTGAATATGGGCGATGAATAGCCAACCCACATCGCAGGAGGTGAAGCGCTTCAGAGCATTAAACACATGGGTGGGAACTGAGCCTGTCATTGCTCATAAGACTATTGCACAAGAACGATGGGATAGGCGAGGAACTTGTCGAAAGTGGAAGTCAGGAAACAACAGTTGATGGGTTGTTTGCTGCAGTCGGACCTGCGGGCCGGCCGCGTTTTCTCCGCACGCGCAGACTCCTTCCATCAGCTTCAACCAGGTTATTTATTACCATCGATAAGCAGCAAGTCGATAATGCACTTACACATCACATCAATATATCTGATTGCAGTGCAGTTTTTTCTTCTTACTAGAATGAGAGGTTTGGAGATGCATGCAATCAGAGCATGTAATAACTTGTTGATATTAGAGGAGAAATCATTCGTGTAACTATCGTCTCACGGGTTGAAAGGGAATTTGTTTCGAATGCGCTCCCCATACCAATAGAAAGCCACTGGTATAGGCAATAATGCGAGAGCGATGAAACCAAGAAGACTATTTCCCCAGCCCATTCCAAGTGCATCGTACATATCCAGTCCAGCCAGGGGCAGGAGTCCTCCCAATATTGAGCGTAGAAGCGTGTTGGCCGCGATTGCAGAAGCTGCGTGCAGACTGAAAGCGTCAATTAGATAGGTCTGGATGCAGATCAAGCATGATATCAACCCCATTCCAAAGAGTAACGTGCCAAGCATGGGTACTGCCCATTGTACATGGTATTGTACAGTCCATCCATAGATGAACAAACCGATTGGCATGCAAACTCCCAGAAAAATCAAGGGCGGGAGTCGGAATTCAGGCTTCATCTCTCCGTTGTTCTTAGCTGCTAGCCTCTTAACGATACGGTCAGAGCTAGCGCCTGTCAACACAAGACCAGCAAACATTCCGATACCGCTCGCAATGTAGCTCAGTCCGACATTCGAGCTGGAAAAGTGGTAATACTCCTCGAACGTAAAGGTGAATGTAGTAAACAGAAGATATAGTGTGCCGTAGACCACAGCCACGTAGAAAGAGGTCAAGAAGACGATAGGTGAAAAGACGAGCATTTTGCATGGCCGAACCAAAGCGCGAGCGATGCGTTCACTGTTCGGAAGGCCATCATCTAGTTTTGAACGAAGGTCGGCGTTTTTTGTCTCTTTTTGTAGTCGTGTGGTTTTCTTTTGTAGAAGGATAGGCGCGTACGTCTCTTTGCAGACTATCACATGTAAGATAGTGGCAGCGCCGTACGCGATGGTAATCAACCAGAAGACCCTGTCACAATTACATGTCAGCTTCGCCTTGCGGTGGATCCGGACAGAGTATAGCACATACCATCGCCATCCTTCAGCACTCGCCAGATATGCACCAGCTACAGGACCAATGACCGGGCCCATCAAAGGTCCTGTATTTTGTCAGTATGGAAAGAGTAAGTGTGCCTGTTTGTCCACGTACCCATAGCGTATAGCGCCATAGCACCCCCTCTTTTGTCTTGCGCAACCATATCGGCAATGGATGCCCCACCTAGAGTGACAGGCGATACACCAAAGCAACCGGCGAAGAAGCGGAACACGATGAGTTGAGGCATAGAAGTTGCTACCGCGCATGCCACAGTGAAGATGATAAAACCAACATTGCAGATGATGTAAACAGGGCGTCGACCGTAGATCTCGCTGAGAGGTGAAATAAGAAGCGGGCCCACAGCGAATCCAAGCAAAAAGACAGAGACGACAAAAGCAGCCAGTGTAACAGAGGTCTCGCTGAACTCGCGAAGAACATCGGGGACACCAGGTGCGAACATCGACGACGCGAGAGGTGTCAGAAGCGTGAGGAAGATGATGGTACTGCAGTTGATGACCTTGGCTTTGGTAGTCCAGTTCATGGGGTTTTGAGGATCTTCGGGTCCGTCCCAATCAACAACATTCGGATCGATTGATTGCTGGACAACATCATGCTGCTTCTCGACATCGTTAGATCGTCCTGTATTGATGTGATCAGAGTCTGAGGATGTGTGAGAACTGGTGTATGCAAGAGGGTCCTTTTGCTCATCCATAGTGAACTTGATAAAGGAGAAAAGAGGCAAATGCAGGAAGGTGAATATGAGGACTGGCGCTGATATAGGCGCGCCATTGCCCTTGCTATATACATACACGACCTACCATCTCAGCTCAACTGTTTGTACATCTTTTACCGGATCAGGAGGTTCCGCACACGCATTGCATTTTTATCCTGAAGATATTTGAGTAAGAAGGAGGGGAAGTTGGCGAGCAAGAACGGAACTGGTTTGTTCCTTTCGAAACTTATGCAAACTTATGCGAGTTATGCACGCTTCTGCTCGCAGGCTCGGAACCTCGTCTTCCCGTTGCGCACGCCTCGTCTCTCCACCGTTACTTGGTCATTTGAACGGCTAACTCTACACTCCGGCCAGAATCTGGAGTCAATGGTAGAAGCATTGGCTAGAAAGAAAAACGTGTCATTTAGGCTCTATATACAAGTAGGATACCATCCACTGACTACAGCAAACGCAGTTAAAACAGGCGATCATCTAGGGTATTCAATTACAGCAGCTGCTTCTCGAAATCTTCAAATCCTCTTCAACTCTTCAATAGCAAAGGCAGATTGAGTTTGGTTCAGAGAATGGTGACCGTGATGGTGCTTATTCCTCTCACGCATCTCCTGATACTTGAAGGCGAAGTTCAGGATGAGAGCGACAAACAATCCGACACAGACGACAACAGGGCCGGTAAGAGCGTCGAAGTCCTTGCCGCTTCTTTGCTGGATAAGTCGGCTTCTCCATTGGTAGACACCCCAACCCCAGACTCCGGTGAAGACTGCTGCAAGAGTATACACAAGCGCCAATGCACGAGCGACGTTGTTCTCTTCACCGGCAGCGTTGAAAAGACCAAGACTCAAAGAAGCAAGGAGAACGGTGATATGCTGCCATTTGATAAAAGTACGCTGATTGGCAAGCCAGACCTTGGCCTCAACCTTGACAGGGCCCTGATCCTTGATCCAGTACTCGGGTTTCTGGACACCAGGAGGTAGTGGCACATCGCGATCACGACGGTTGCGAGCGTACTTGGATGTTGAAAAGGAGGGAAAGAGGGTCTGCAGACCAGATTGAGTTGAGGCTTGAATCTCGGCGCCATGAGCCTGACGACCATCGTCATCGGAGTCTGGTTCATCTGCAACGGCTGCCATGCCGGTCGGTTGAGAGCGAGCGACACTTCCAAGAGATTGGCCGTTTGCCTGTACCTGGCTTTGACGAGAAGCACGGCGGTCAAGATAGCTGCCCTTGTCAGTAGGCGAACCGACCGGTGACATCTTGCCAGGCTTGTAAGATGAATGACTCTTGCTCTTCATCAGACTGCCGACAGCAAGCTCATCTTCTTGCTGCTTCTGCTTCTTGGCCTGCTCCTTCTCGAAAGCCTCCTCGGGGTCTTGACGAATATCCTCCTCCAGGGTCGAAAGCCAGAAGGGGAAGGTGTTGACGTTATCTTCAAACAGCGAAGCAACACCGTGGACAAATTTGGAGAACTTGGGAGCCTCTTTGACCAGATGAGAGTTCATCAAATCATCGATCCATTCATAGTTCTTGTCGTTCTTGACCTTGACTTCAAGAACAGCGTGAGGGAAGGTCGCCAGTTCACCCTTGCGAACAGCCTTGAAGGGCCATTCCATTTCGTTGTCGTCGATATCCCTGCGGTGCCAATCTTCGGGATCGCGGCAAGGACGATCGGCGTCGATGGCATCTTCTCTGATGAAGGCGAGGTTGGTGTCAATCGAGATTCTGACCCTGTCGTCGCCAGGAATCTGGAAGGCGGTACGAGTATAGTTGGCACGAAGGACTGGCTGGAGCTCGTTGTCCTTGATGAAGGATTGGATGTCGTTGATGCCCTTCTTGAATGACTCGAGAGCGTCTTCGGAGACTTGGCGAGACGAGCGCTTCTCGATTGCCTTTTCCATGTGGTAGTCGCCTTTGATGAAGGGTTGGATGTACTTGTCCTTGATGGGGAATCTTTCGTCGGCGCTAGTGTTCTCGGTCTTGACAGTCTTCTTCTCAAACATAATCTCGGGTCTCTGCGACAGCTTGCCGTACCATCTCAAGCGAAGGTTGGAGGCGTCGGTCTTGTGCTCGACCTTGGCAGAGTACAGATTGAAGTCGGGGTTATCAAAGTAGATTGAGGTGATCGAAGGGTCTTGTTGAGTGCCTTCTGCGACCTTCTCGGTCTGGGGGTTGTAGACCAGGACGGGCAGGCGGCGGAGAATGATAGTCTTGACTTCGAGGAGGTTGTCCATGTGGACCCAGAACTTGTGCGTGATGTAACTCTCCTCTCCGGCAAGCGACTCGACGAGCGAGAGGGGACGATGTTGGCCCTCGAGGTTCTGGCGAGCGAACGAGTACATGGCCGACAAGCGGTAGAGCAGAGGCGAGTAGTCTTCATTGTTGAAGGGAACGTCTGCCATCCTGGACTTGACCAGTGGACGGATACTCGACACACGGCCACCTCTCTTGCGGTCGTGCTTCTTTGCGATCTTGAGGAAGCCCGTGTAATTGATGCGGCTGTACTTTTCCAGCTCGTTGATGTCCTTTGTGATGCGGTCCAGCTCTTCAAGCACCTCCTTCAGGATGCGCGTCCTCTCTCCGTCCGAGGGCAGAGGCTTCTTGGCCGAGTCGTCGGACGAGGCATTCTGGACTGCTTTGGCGACGGGGTCTAGCTTGGACTCGCATTTGGCGGTGCGGTCGCGCAGCTTCTGGTAGGTCGCCTTGTGGAAGTGCGTGACCTTTTCCAGCTGCTTGTTGACCAGCTCTCCGTAGAAGGCCTGGGCATCCTCGTCGGTCCAGGCGTCGTCCTTTCTGCTCGAGTCGTCCTCCCTCAACAGCTTCTTGAGCTTGGTGTAGTCAATGTACGACTCGCTCCACGGCTCGTACACCGCATTACGCAGGGTGGTGCCGAACTTCATTTTGCTCTTGCCTTGCAGCTGGATGCGACACTTGCTCTGTCGTCCTGCAGCAGGAAGAAGTTTTTGCTCGCATTCAATTCACCATGTTTGTGGCCTCCGTCACTCACGTTGGGCTGAGAGCCAATCAGCGTCGCTTCCTCCTGCACGCCCAAAGACACGCTGAGAATGACATCCCATCTCTCTCTCTCTTTTTTTTTGGCCGCATTTATTGGTCAATCACTCTAATTCTGTTGCATACGCTCCATCGTAATGGCCAGCAACTCGGCCAACTCATCATCTGCACATTGTCGGACTGATCTGGTAGACCATTTGCATCGCACTCTTCGCTGGCTCAAATCCAACCCCTACCCATACGTAGCCGGTCCGGATACCATCAAAAAACGTGCATCTGTCGCTCTGATTGTGCGCATACAGCCGTCGTATTCCCATGCTCCGGAGAATCCCGCTCCTTGTTCCTCCGACATAGATTCTTTTTTCGCCCAAGATTGGGTCAAGTATGGAGAGCCTGAAGTGCTCTTCATCAAGAGAGCTGCCCGAAAAGGCGACCGCTGGACTTCTCATGTCGCTTTGCCTGGTGGCAGACGCGATCCCGACGACGCCGATGACGAGCAAGCTGCCATTCGAGAAGCCGCCGAGGAGGTAGGCCTTGAACTGTCCGAAAAAACAGCGATCGCCGTAGGAAATCTGCCTCAAAGAGTGGTTACTACCAGCTGGGGACGTGTACCGCTAATGGTCTTGTGTCCATATGTCTTTCTTGTCACGCGGCGTGATCTTCCTCCACTGCGTCTACAACCCACCGAGGTTGCTTCAACGCATTGGGTTCCGATTCGGTCTCTCCTAGACCCGAAACAACGTACTGTGTCAGTGGAAGATGTGAGTAACAGACTGGCCAAGCAGGAAACAGGTATAAAACGATGGGCGTTGGCTGGTATGCTTGGTAAAATGGAATTCAGTGCGATCCAGCTACTTCCTGCCGAGAGCCTATACTGTCACGAATCTCCTACCGATGATTCGAATCAACGCGAACCTGCACCACCAAGAAACCTCATCAACAGGCTGTGGAGCTCCATCCAATCACCCAGTCTGCCCCCTCCCCCTCAGAACCAACCACTCATTCTATGGGGATTGACACTCGGAGTCGTGGCTGATTTTCTTGATCTACTGCCACCGCACAACGCGCTGGAGCTCTGGACATATCCGACATTTACCATGCCAGATGTCCGTTTGGTGATTTGGCTCACGACTTATAATTTCAGGAAACAAAAGATGTTGCAGCTGGAAGCGGGCAACTCCTCGGAACGAGCTCCCGCAGTCGAAGAAGGCCTAGACACTGTCCCTCTACGTAATGACGAGCGCTGCAGTGATGTAGGGATGGGAGGATTGGGCTCCGGCAGCTTGAGAGGACGTTCTTTCGAGAGCGCGGTCGGTACCATGCTCGAAGGCTACTACACTTGTATGAGAAAGGGAGTAACATATGCGCTGGTATGCCGAGCGATCGGCATTGCAATTGTGGCAACTTGGATCTGGTCAAAGAGGTTGAAGCTCAAGAAGATGATTGATGCGTGGAGAAGGTACAAGTAGAATCGTGTTCAAGGCGCGTATAGAAGACTTGGTACAGAGTCTTGTAATGGTATGGAGAGGCAGAATGCTGACCATTTGATGGCTTCGGACTTGGCTGCCCAAAAGTGCGAATGCGGGATATCTTTCTCCGTGCGGGGACAAAGTTCGGTGTAAAAGACGGCCGAATGCAGTTGATTGCTGCAGTCGGTCGGCTTTTGACCCTCGTCGGTCGGCAATCAAAAGGTGCTCGAGCATGGCGACTGTCCACCTTTTATCCTCAGCGCTTCCTCCTGCGGCTATCACTGCAAGCGTGACAAATTACTCATCTCATTGACAGCCGCCAACATGGCCAAAGTCTACACTTACGACGAAGGTAAAGCATTGCATGACTCGAGCATGTCGAGAGCACCGAACTGATTGCCATCCCCAAGTCTCACAACACAGAAGCGAGGACAGCTGCTGGGTTGTCCTGTACGGCAATGTCTACGACGTGACCAAATTCGTTCCCGAACACCCTGGTGGTGCAAAGATCATCCTGCAACTGGCCGGACAAGATGCAACCGAAGAATACGATCCGATCCATCCTCCTGGCATCCTGGAGGAGTCACTTGCCCCCGAATGCAAACTCGGCACTTTTGACGCCAGCACTCTGCCCTCGGTCGAAAAGTCGCCCGTCGACGAGAACAAGGTTGACGAGGATGCCATTATGCCGCTGGATCACTGCCTGAACATGGACGACATCGAAGCAGTTGCTACAAAGAAGATGAGCAAGAAGGCATGGGCATACTATTTCTCGGCTGCGGACGACCTGAGATCCAAGGCTCTGAACAACACCGTTTACAGTGATATCTTGCTTCGACCAAGGGTGTTTGTAGACATTACAAAGTGCGACACCAGCTCGACTATGCTCGGCAACAAAGTCAACATCCCACTGTTTGTTTCACCCGCCGCCATGGCACGACTTGGTCATCCCGACGGTGAGCACGGCATTGCAAAAGCCTGCTCCACATTCGGCGCATGCCAAATCATCTCAAACAACGCGTCTCAGACTCCCGAGCAGATACTCGAGGGATCACCCGCAGACCAAGTGTTTGGATGGCAACTCTATGTGCAAAATGACCGCAAGAAGAGCGAGGACATGTTGGTCCGCATCAACAAGCTCACAAAAATAAAGTTCATCGTGCTTACTCTCGACGCTCCTGTGCCTGGAAAGCGTGAGCACGACGAGCGAGAGGGCAAGAACGTAGGCTCCAACCTGCCTATTCGCAGTGCACACCAAGAAGGCAGCGCTAGCACAACATCACCCGATCCCAAGGCTGCAAGCAGTTCACCAAAGAGTGGCGGAAGTGTGGCATCGGCCATGTTTGCAGGTACCGCTGGAGATCTCACATGGAAGACGACGCTCCCCTGGTTGGCTAAGCACACCAAACTGCCTATCGTGCTCAAGGGACTGCAGACTCATGAAGATGCTTACTTGGCGTCATTGTATGCACCTCAGGTACAGGGAATCATCTTGTCCAACCATGGAGGAAGAGCTGCGGATACGGCACCTCCATCCATTCACACGCTGATGGAGATTCGTAAATACTGCCCTGAAGTGCTGGACAAGATTGAGGTCTGGGTCGATGGGGGCATCAAGAGAGGCACTGACGTGGTCAAGGCTCTGTGTCTGGGAGCAAAGGCAGTCGGCATGGGCCGCAATGCACTGTTTGGACTGGGCGCAGGAGGCACGGCCGGTGTCGAGAGGGTATACGAGATTCTCAAGGCAGAAATCGAGACGACCATGCGTTTGCTTGCGGTCGAGAGGATCGAAGAGCTAGGATCTCAGCATGTGAGTGGCGGGATTATGACTGAAATTGACGGCAGGGAGCTGACAAGGTGTACAGATCAACGCCAGAGCTGTGGAAAGGGACATTTACGACGGACCGGCAGGGCTCGAGAAGCTCAGTATGTGGATCAAGGCCAAGCTGTAGATACAAAATCACAATCAATGAATCACGGTTACAAGCAACGACGATGAGCAGCAGACTAGACAAGCCGTGCAAGTATCGAGGTGCAATGTGAATAGTGATGGTAATTATATGCAGCGGCAGTCGGCAGTGGTCGGATCCAAGTCGGCGTGTGGAGGAGAGGCTGCTTGGCAGGTGAATTACGTCGTAGGGGCCATGTCTCGACATGCGAGACGACCCACAGCAACCACATCAAGACACGGACAAACATGGACGACGATTCGCCGTGGGGTGGTGAGTCTTCTCAGCTCCAGACCGACATGTCGAGCAGCTACTGACGCGCTCGATGCCAGACGTTCCCTCACGATCGCATTCAGCCTCCAACTTGGCTGCCCAAGCTACCCAAGACGAGCCAGCCACAGCGACGACGACGACGACCACCGCATCTACCACAGAAGCCGACAATGCTGCTGCTGCTACCGCTGCTGCTGAGGCCATCCCGACCAAAGTCAAGAGTCCGCCGTCCAAGACGCGTCCGTCGCGCCGCTTCGGCACTCAATCGACGACACTCGAAGCACTCGACGATTCGCTAGGTCCGCTGGGTCCGCTGGGAGATGTGCCTGCCGAAGCACCTGCTGTCGAAGACCGTCCAGCACCGCCGCAAAAAGAACACGCCGGTCGCAGCGCTCCGCCGACCGCCCTCATGGAGAGCACCTCTCTCGACGACCATGGCACATCGCCCATCTCTGGACGCGCCCCTCCACCCGTGCAACCTGCGCCCGTCGCCGATGCCCCCAAGCGACAGATGCAACCCAGCGTCAGCATCGAACAGGCTGCCAAACCTTCGTTCGACATCAGCGTCGGTGACCCGCACAAGGTCGGAGACCTGACCAGCTCGCACACCGTCTACCAAGTCCGCACAAAGACGAGCAGCAAGGCTTACCGCACCCCCGAGTTCACCGTGTCCCGCCGCTATCGTGACTTCCTGTGGCTGTACAATCAACTGCACAACAACAACCCGGGAGTCGTCGTGCCTCCGCCGCCCGAGAAGCAGGCCATGAACCGCTTCGACCAGAACTTTGTCGAAAGCCGTCGTGCCGCCCTGGAGCGCATGCTCAACAAGTCTGCCGCACACCCAGTCCTGCAACACGACGGCGACCTCAAACTCTTCCTCGAGAGCGAGGCCTTCAACGTCGACATCAAGCACAAGGAGCGCAAGGACGTCGGCCTGCCCGAGACAAAGTCTGGCGGCGGCATGCTGGGCGCTATCGGCCTGTCCGTCGGGTCCAGCACTAAGTTTGTCGAACACGACGACGTAAGTGCCGCTTATTCCTCCTACATTGACTCTCTCCCTCCATCTCCCGCTCTCCCCGAACCCGTGGTCCCCAGCTACCAAACTTACACTCGAATGTCGCAGTGGTTTCATGACCGTAGAATCTATCTCGATGCCCTCGAGACCCAGCTCAAAGCCCTGCTCAAATCTACCGACACTGTAGTCGCTCAGCGGAAGTCTTTGGCCGAAAGCTGTCAGGACTTTTCCGCTTCTTTGCATCAGCTCGCCTCGGTGGAGTTGTCACCAGATCTTTCTGCCCCTCTTGACGCCCTCTCCGACATTCAACTGCGCATCCGCGACCTCAATGATCGTCAAGCCCAGCAAGACGTCTTGACTCTCGGCATCGTCATTGACGAATACATTCGCTTGATCGGCAGCATCAAAACAGCCTTCCAACAACGCCAAAAGGCCTATCACAACTGGCACACCGCAGAAGCCGCTCTGCAGAAACTGAAAAACACGCACGACAAACTCCTCCGTGCCGGCCGAACCCAGCAGGATCGTCTATCTCAAATGCAAGCAGATGTCGCAGATGCCGAGCGTCGCGTGCATCAAGCCCGCCTGCTCTTTGAAGACATGGGTCGCCTGATGCGCAGCGAATTGGACCGCTTCGAGCGCGAAAAAGTCGACGACTTTAAGAGCGGTGTCGAAACGTTCCTCGAGTCGGCCATCGAAGCCCAGAAGGAACTCATTGAGCTTTGGGAAACTTATCTGTTGCAGTTGGATGCTGACGATGACGAGGCGGAAGATGGGACGCCGTATTTTGCTGCTGGTGAGCGTGGTGGAGAGCGGGATTCCGGTAGGGATGCTACCGAGGGCGTGGAGGGTGTTTCTGCTGGTCAAGAGGCGGGTGAGTCGGAGGAACAGAGGTCTGGTGTCGCGCCTGCTGCTGCCAGCACTGCCGAGGTCGAGAGTGAAGCATGAGAACATTTTGTGCGTCGGAGATGATCATATAGCGTAAGAAGAAAGAAAAAAACAAAGTATTCACAGTGCAATCTTTTCTCCTGATTACCATTGGTGCTTTTGTCTCTCGATTTTCTGTCTTTTCTTCAATACACTGATATATATACTGTTCTCTTGTGTACCCTCTTTTTCCTCAATTACCGGGCCATCCTGGTATTCTATTTTTCATCATGACAAGTCACGTACACCCATCCATCTGTTATCAGCTGTTCAATCCCAATGAATAAGATGGACTGACTTGCTAATGCATGGTTAGAGGCGTTCGACTTGTCAAGAGGTTTAAAACCTGAGTTGATTTCCCCCTCAACAAGCCAGATACGTTCATCAACAGCACGGCCAAAAGTTAGGAAACAGTGAAAGGCGTTAATGAATGACTTCTCAAAGAAAAATCGATATATACTTTCGACTGCCTGATGAGAAAGTGTCTCTGCAGTCCGATTACGCCATGGCCTCGCTCGCCTCGCTTCCTTTGTGACCATCCATATGCTGCCTTTCCCCCCTGGAGAAAAAAAGAACCCTGCCTTCCCTTTTGACGCCAATGCTTCGAATGAAAAGAACTCCATCTCCCCCTTCCCAGATCGTCCTGTTGTTGCCATGTTGTTAGCCGCCGCCGCCGCCGCCGGTCTCCCCTTTCCCGAACTTCGTCCCATGTTTCGTGAATATCGTTGATGTGATCAGACAGAAAGAGAAAAGAGAAAATGAGGAAAAGAGCACTTCCTCTCCAGAGAAAAAGAGAAAAGAAAAAACCAAAACCCTATGCTCCCCAGGAAAGGAGCATGATCATCGAATCACGTTCCACTCCTTGACAAGACTGCCCTTGCCAGTAACGCTGTTTTCATTCCTGTTGGCCTTTCCCACACTGCCGAAAGCGTCCCAGAAACGGAGTGTCTCGTCCCCGGCGCCAGTGACAATGACACTTCCATCGGGACTCATGCTGAGATAAAGTACACGATACGTGTGGCCGGTCAGACTGACCACTTGTGACATGGATGGGTACTTCCAGATATTGATGGCATGTTGGGAGAAACCGTGCGTCGAGACAAGTTCTGACGTCAAGGTCGAAAAGAGGAGATTACAGACTTGTGAGCCCGTGTCGTGGCTGCGCAGCAGATGAGGATTTTGAGGTGTTGAGACCGTTGGATCGGGAGAGGCAAGATGCGGTAGTGCGGATAGAGAAGCAGAAGTGAGGTCCAGATGTGCGTGGGTCGAGTTTGCGCTCGTCAAGGCGGCGTTTGCAGAGTGTTGAGCAGTCGAGATGGTGTTCCAGAACTTGATGCAGCGATCTGCTGTACCGCCTCCCGAAGCCAACAAGCCTCGTTGATGCGGTGACCATGCGATAGCCTTTACGGCAGCTTTGTGGCCGCCTTCCTGTTCGCCCCAGCGATGCGACCACCGATCGTCTAGACCTTCCCAGATGAAGATCTTGTTGTCGTTTCCGCCAGACGCCAGTTGATTCGTATCACTGTTCCAGCGCAAACCACAAACTTCTTGCTTGTGGCCGACGAGTTTGGTGAGATATTGCTGTGGCGAGCGGACATCGCGATGAAGGATGGTTCGATCACGACTGCCGGTAGAGAGAATGTGAGCGTTCCATGCCAACGAAGAGACACGGGCCGAGTGCCCAATCATGGTTCTCAACCTGCGTTGTGTGACTGTGTCGAAGATGAGGACATGACCTCTCCCCGTGCCTACCGCCAAATGTGAGCCCTGGTGAGGTTAGTCCGAAGCCCGCAACCGAGTAGATCAAGAAGCTTACCCTTTGTATCCAGCCAACACTGGTGACGGTATCTGCTGTCAATTTACACAATTGTTCAACCTTTCCAGATTCGCTGTTCCAGAGGTAGACACTCTCGCCCAGGCCAACAGCCAGGACACCACTGGAGCCCCAGTCGACAAGGTTGAGATAAAAATCGTCAGCGAGTTCAGGAGCGTCGAGGACCTTGTATGGCACCTTGCTGACGGCCCTGGGAGTTTTGCGTGGTGACAGGAGCATTGACTGTGACGAGTACTTGACGGGTGACAGGCTATAGATGTCAGAGCGTGCATTGATGTTGGGGCCTCGTTCGGTGCGTGAATGCGAGCGTGGGGTCAATGAAGGCGTTGGATGTGTTGACTTGTATGAAAAAAGATTCTTGTGGGGCGTTGAAGGAGTAAGATTGAAGTTGGCCGGAGGGGTCAGAGACTTGTCATGCTGAGGGATGGTCTGTGGGATCTCGTCGTTGAACATCTCGGAGCGGAGGATGGATGAGTATGTAAGGTTCGCCTCGTCTGTCTTTTGCACATGGAGTTCGTTGGCCGGCGGCTTCTTGATGGCTCGACGGGGAGTGGCTGGCGAGCCTTGGTCGTGCAGTAAGTTGTAGCTGGCATGCAAGTCCTGGCCAGCTCGATTGGGTATGAAGCGGTCAGTGTAGACTCGCTGCCTCTTGCGCTTGGGGCTCTCTCCTGGCGTATGCTCTCTGTTCCGTCCGGTGTCTTCGAATTGCTGGAGTGCTTTGCTCAGCGCATCAGGATCCACGGCTTCTGACGTCTTGCGCGAAGTTGTCGTTGACGAGCCATCGTTCTGATTACGGGCATGAGGTAAGGTGGGAGGAGTCTTTGTGCCGGGAGGTGACGGAAGCTTAGGCGTATGGACTTGGTCGGCTTTTGGGCCAAATTTTGCTTCCAAACGAGCGGAGCGCATTGTTGTTGCGATGCGATGCGATACGATCGAGAGTGGTGGTGGAGGCGGCGCCTCGGACGGAGATGACGGACAAGGCCCACAGCCAAGGCTACGACGGCAGGAGGGCAATCGGAGCGACAGTCGTTGGAAGGATGGTTGCGGCGACGGAAGGCGACAGAGGGCCCGGAGGAATATGACAAGCGATGGCGCTATGTGTTTGGATTGACGGATTGAACGGGCAGAGCCCCAGCGAGGGCCAGGGTGGGTGTTTCTGCGCGTCACTTGGTCCGTGCCCTCACTTGTTGTCGGTGCTTGTTGTGCCTTGCAGTTGCCAGTTGGTCATGGACAATGCTGCGTGATTGTCCAAGATTCAACAGACTCGCTGTTTGGAACACAATCGCAGTTACTCAATGCCAAGTGAGAACAAGATCACTGTCAATGACTTCTGCTCCGGCACGACAAAGCACTGTGTTTTAGCACCGCGGTTGTCCTAGTGAAGCTGCCGCTCTAGTCAGGGTCTCTTCGAGCACGCACCTTCCCCCACGATCCACGTCTCATTCGATTCGGAGCCTCTTTCTGATACTAATGCTTGTTTTACCATGACTTTCGATTTATCTCGTGTCCAATTGCATGAGGCTTTGATATCGCGTCCAATCGCATCAGACACCACGTCTTTCACAGATTCAGCCCACAGTCTGCTTTCCAAATCACAATCCTTTCCAACAGCTCACCATATCCGATTTATCTTAGTCTTAGTCGACAAAAATCTTGCTTTCCAACTCGCCGTAGTGCTCGAAAAAACTCTCAAACAGGTTGATCGAATATTCAACATCATAAGATCCACCCGTCTCGCGGATGCTGTGCATCGAGAGCTGTGCATTTCCAAGATCCAGCGTCCTTACACCAGTATTTGCCGAAAGCATCGGTCTAACACAAGTCAGCTTCGTGCTCGCTCATCACGACTCGTTATCCACTTACCCAATCGTGCTTCCGCAGGGCATATCGTTGCGAACAACAAACATCTGCAATGGCACTCCTTGGCCATTACTGCGGACGTCGCCGCTGCTCTTCTTTGCCCTCTTGGCAACCTCCTGCAAGAGTACAATTCCAGGAGAGTTGGTCGCATAGCGCACATTGGCATTGATCTTGATGACAGTACCCTTGTTCATCTGGGGCTTGTGTTCGTTTTCGTACTTGGCACTGTAGTTGGGGTTGGTGCTGTGGGCCATGTCCGCACTGATGAGGAAACTGCTTGAGAGTGACTGCTCGAAAGCAGTGCTCATGTCTGCGTCTTTGTGAGTGGGATGATCTGTACGATCGTAGGAGCTATCACTCTCCGTCTCTTGCGAAGAAGGAAGCACAGAAAGGCGGCGAAGCACACTGGGAAGTATGTTGCTGTCAGCTCCCTGGGCCGAAGTGCTTCCAATCTCCTCATGGTCGAACGCTGCGATCAGGCGAATTGTGTTTTCGTCCGTCAGAGGCTTTCCTTCAGGAGATGTCGAGTTGATCAAGCCTTGGACAGCACAGTATGTCATCATGAGATTGTCCAAGCGGGCTGAGAAGATCAGCTCGTTGTTGAGACCTCCGAGGCATGACTTTTGCGTATCGTAAAGGACAATCTCAAAATCAAGAATGTCCTCGGGCTTGACACCAGCTTCTTCGGCAAGAATTTCGATGACATATGGGTGATGACGTTCGGTGGGAGCCTTCAGTGGGTTGAAGTCGGCATTGTCTTGGTCCTTCTCTTCTTTGACATCTGCAGACGCCTTGCCTTGTCTGTTCAGCTCAGCCTCGACCAAGCCTGCAATGGGAAAGAGCTGGTTCTCCTTGTTGAACTCGAAGGGAACAGAGCCACCGAAATGTACGGCCAAGTTGGGAATGCGACAGATTGGTCGGTCGACCTTGACCAGCTTTTGTTCCATGCCACCATCGGCACGCTTGCACATGACACGGCCAGCAAAACTCAAGTCACGGTCAAACCAAGTTGCCCAATGACCACCTCCATATGCCTCGACACCAATTTGTATAAAGCCTTCAGACTGGCGCTTGGATACGGGCTTGAGTCGAAGACAGCATGAGTCGGTATGAGCACCGATCATGGCGATGGGGTTGCCAGGCTTCCATTTGTTACCGACGGCGAAAGCGATGATGGTAGAGGTGTTGCGGGTAAGGTAGTACTTTCCACCCGGCACGAGAGTCGAAGCCCAGGGATCACCTACTTAGGTAAGTTTTCACGACATGTTCATGACTTGGGTCGACTGACGCTCTTTGATCTGCTTGTAGCCGGCGTTTTCGAGACGTTGCTTGGCCGAGTTTACGGCATGGAAAGCTGGACCGCCATGTCAGTCCACGAACACGGTCTGAAATGCGGGACTGCGTACGAGTCGGAGAGGCGTTGACGAACTCGAGAAAGTCCTCGGCCGGCTTAAGAGATGCTTTGTTAGGCATGGTTACTATATGTCTACCGTAGTATTGCTTTGACGGGCGGGTTGCGATTGCCAGAAGGTGACGTCTTGCAAAGAACATGGATACAATTTCCGATATCCATCCATCATGCCATAAGCTCCTTCCTGAATAGAAGCTCAAAGCTCGGACCTCGTCGGAAGCACTTTCAGCCTCGGCCAAAGACCCTTCGAACATCAAGGTCTCTGGTTCATGTGGATCCGTCAAACCAATATCGCAAGTCTTTCTTTGTCTGCAAATCATCATCTATTTCCTCCATGTGCTCCAACCTCGGGTATATGCTACAGAACACTTTTGAAATCCGGACAAAATGCTAGAAATCCCAAAACGCTTCGTTCTCATCATCTTCATCATCTTTACATGATAATACACTCCTTCTCCTTGCTACCACCAAGTTCCTTTGTCTTGGCCTTGCCCTTGACCATGGGTATACCAGAATCTCCAGAGGCTGCTGCTCTAATGATGTCGAGCCTTTGTTTGGCTGTCTCATTACCCTTGTCAGCAGCCTTGACATACCACACGTTGGCTTCTAGTGGATCGCGACGACAACCAATGCCCATCTCTGTAAAATAACCAACTGCGTATTCGGCCTTTGCAAGTCCTGGATATAGAATATCAGTAAAAGTCTTGAGAACTCGATTTCAAAACTGTCTTACCAAGTTCAGCGGCCCTTTTGGACCATTCATAAGCCTCAACTTCGTCCTTCTCAAGTACTGGCTCGGCTCCAACCATGTACCAAGCACACAAAGCCATCATGGCCTCAGGCAGACCCTTTGACGCTGCACCGTTATAAAAATGAACGCTTAAGGCAGCATCCTTTGGGCATCCAAAGGTTCCATTCTCGTAAGCTTGGCCCATCCTGTAGTTGGCCTCGGCATGACCCAATTCTGCTGATTTTGTCATAAGTTGGGCGGCATATGCTTCATCCTTGAAGATGTCCTCGCCGAATCCTGTGATGTGTAGTAGACCAAGCTCGTATGGACCACTGTTGTACTGATAATCCGCAGAGTCAGTAGCACGCTTCAGCCATTTGACGCCCTCCCTGTACCGGTTTACAAGGCCCATGTCGCCTGTGAGACAAGCCTTGCCGAGTCTGATAGCAGCTCCCGGGTGACCCTTTGATGCTGCAGCACGGAAAAACTGTACCGCCTTAGGATAATTCCTTGCGCAACCCCACCCAAACTCATAGCAGAGAGCTGCGCGATAGCCTGACTCTGCATGTCCATGCTTGCTTGCTGCAACGAAGAGTGGCAAGGCTTTATCGTAATCTGGCTTGTCCTTGTTGAAAAGTCCCGAGAAGTAGCCATCAGCCAGGTAGTATTGCGCGAACGGATATGCACGATCTGAAAGACGTTGCAGGATACCACGGGCTTCTTTCACCAGCTCCGCAGCCGATTCCGTATTCTCAGAATGATCTCTAGCGGCATTTATCATGAAAATGGCGAATTCATACTGAATGCTAGGATCATTCGTCTTCTTGACGTTGGCACGATACATGTCGAGAGTCTTCTTGTTGTCAAGCAAAGAAGCATTGTTTCCAACAGCAGACTGCAGAATGGAGTTGTTCATGGTCGGAGCGGGCGCAACTTGCTGTGAGTAGGGGACCTCGTTGAGCAAATCTATGTATGACATGGGCCTGGTGTCAGGCGAACGTCGATTGCCAGCTTGGTTGCGTGCATAGATTCTCGGTGAGCCAGTAACAGAAAGGTTATCATCGGCAGATATTGGTGAATAAGTGCTTGCTCGGAGGTCAGCACCCAACGAGTATTGCGAAGCGACACGCGGTCCGGATGTCCTCGGCGGTCTCAGACCTCCGCCACTCGAAGAAGAGCCATTGCTGGCCTCTGTCGCTTGAGAGATACGATTGGGATTGTTCTTTTTGACTGGGGATACATCAGGACCCTTGTGATGGTATTGTAACATGGGCAATGGTTCCACGTCGAGTTCCTCGGCACCAGCGATCGGGTCGTCATCTAAAGAAAGTTGTGTAATCGAATTGATGTGTTTGATGGATGAATGTTGAGAAGCAGATCTCGAATGGACAGAAGAACGAGAGTCAACCTGGGCGGACGAAGATGTGGATACTCTTGGCCGTGGAGAAGTCGAATGATCCGGGTACGAAGGTGCTTCTTGCATACGGATTGTCGGTTGTGCCATGCTGCTCTTTCTAGGCGAGAATGAAGCCCGTCTCTGATCGTAGGTTGGCGTCTGATTTCTTTGTACATCGGCCATCCTGCCCTGATAATATGGTTGCGCCTAGACCGCAAACTCGGAGTATTGTACTCTTCTAGGATCTATCTGCGAGCGCGAGCCTGACGTGGCGGAGGAGAGTGAGTGTGTTGGTAGAGATGGTCGCGATGGAGGAATAATCGAATGGGCGAGTGACGCGGGATGATGACAATGAAGGTGAATGTATCTAATTACATGGTGTGAGCAGCGGCGATCTCAGACAAGAGAGATTCTGCACGGTCTCTCGTACCTGATTAATAAGATGTACAAGTGAAACGAACAAGAAGATCAATCAAAGGAAACGAGATGGAAGTGGAGGCAAGAGGGCAGAACGGAAGGTGGAAAGTGCAGAGGGGCTGACGAAGACAATCTGCATCCACCTCACCGGCCCGGACTCGTTCCTTCCGCGTGCCTGAGTTTATTGGCCAGCGGTGACGCCGTTTTGACTGCTACAAGAGCCGTGGCAGCTGCTAAGCCAATGCTTTGAAAGCACCCCTTCTGGATCTTTGTTGTAGATTCTTCTGCTTGAGCTCACGTCGACCCACGTGTTTTGATCGGCCGTGGAGCGTGAAAGAAGGATTTTGTCGCGTGCAAAAGTAGAACAGAACAGGGTCCAAAAGGCAAAAAAGTTAACGAGATCCTTCCACACGCAGGTCGCAACCTTAAATTCTGCAGCTGTCAGAAGATTATTCTTAGAAATATTGATATCACTCGGTGCTTTGGCTGTTGGGGTCAAGAATCTTTACTTGCTGCTCGCCTGCCTGTGTATCCGTGTCCCATGTACCTCGTCAGGTATAGCAGAGGACCACTGGAATCACGATGAGTTTCAGAAGACGCCATGGCGTGATCGGGGCTCCGCGTCCAGCTCGTCTTTGAACCAGAATTGATGCCACATGATCAGTCAGACACAATTGCCATTTCTCCGTTCCCCTCTTGGCCCAGAGTATAAAAGTACTTGAGTACGAGCTCGGCGACTGTTGGTTGTTGCTGTTATTGTATACTTTCCAACGGCGGCTGCTCTGGCTACCGTGGATCAGCACATGCGGGTGTAGCAATGGGGATTGCGATCACTAGGATCAGCGTTTGGGATTTGAGATGATGCTTGGCCGACTGGTGCGTGCTGTTTTGGAAGAATGCTTGATGGCTTGCCAAAGGGCATGGAGTCATGGACTAGATTACGTGGGGGGAACATGTGGCTGAATGCATCTTGAGATGAGAAGAAAGCCGCTCTTGCTCCTGTGGCAGACGCATCAAATGGACGTGCTGTGCTACTCAGGCTCTTCTGTTTCGACGACAATGCGACATCAAGACTGGTGGTATGTAGCAGAGCGTGAAGATGCAGCAAAAGAGAGGCAGGCTCGTGAACGAATGCGAGGCGAAAGCTATTTTCAGATGTGAACGAGCGAGCGGATGGCGGATGGATCTGCCCTGCACGCTGCTCCGCAAATTTCTCTGTCGGAATCGCATGAGCAGCCGGCTGAGCCCATCAGGGGCCGCCATTACACAACACAACTCGAGAGGGTTTTGCCTCTCCCATCGAGAATACTCTCGTATGCTTTCTTTCAACACCGTCTTGAGCAATCTCTACACACTCGACAGGCACTCGTTTCCCTGTTGACTTGGCAGTGACTGATTTGTTTGCCCACAACTGACTGTCGTTTCCCGCCGCAATCCTCGTGTTATTGCCCGCCTTTCTCCTTCTGCGCCGTCGGGTGCCACGACTCTACTATTCTACACATCTAATCCTCGACAATCGACATCATGTCGTCTAATAACCCCACCTCGCCTCGGCGTCGAGACTCACGATCGAGACCCCGTCGCGAATCAAATCCACACAGACGGCGACCTTCTGATCTCGAATCCCCTCGCCCAATGCACCATCGGAGGACCAGCAGCCATACCAAATACGACCCCGAGCCATATGTATCTCGAATCACCTCTCCTGTCCCAAGAATCACCTCACCCGCAGACCATGAACCCATGATCAATGCCTCTGAGCTGGGTCGTAAGAAGAGTCTGATTCGTCCCGAGCGCACAAAGGTCGACCGTGACCACCCGCAATACCACTACCGCAAGCACGCCCAAAACATGGCAGTGATGCCTTCGACTACCGGCCACGACCCAATGCTTGAAGAAGCCGAGGCCGAGGCCGCCACCCTCAGTTCAGATGACATTGAGCTGAAGCAGCTTGGTCAGAAGGGTCGTCCCCTTGACGGAGACATGGCGAGAAGTGGAAGCCGCAAGCTGCATCGCAAGACCACCATGGACGCTGCTGAAGAGAAGAAGAAGAGACAAAAGCAAGCAGGGGCTAGCCCGCCCACGCTTTGGAGCACCTATTGTCATCTGATCACTTTCTGGTGCCCCAACGCCATCCTTAAATGCTTTGGCATGCCCGAAAAGGCCCAGCAACAGGCTTGGAGAGAAAAGATGGGCTTGATCAGCATCATTCTCATGATTGCCGCTTTCGTTGGTTTCATCACCTTCGGTTTCACCGCCACCGTCTGCCCCGCTGGTTCCTCCTCACGCTTCCGTGTCAACAAAGTCGGCTCTGGTTACATGATCTTCCATGGCAAAGCCTATGATCTGACAAGATCGCAACATCCCCAGGCCAGAGGCATTTTGCGTAATCAGAACGTGCTATGGGATCTTCCTGAGAAATATGGCGGCAAAGACGGAAGTTTCATGTTCCAAAACGTCAACGGTGAATGCAAAGGTCTCATTACCGCCGCAGAGGGTTCCGATGTCAAGACTGACAGCGATGGCAACCTTGCATGGTACTTCCCGTGTAACGCTTTCAACCAGGACGGCTCTACCAACCCTAACAAGACTATCCCCTACTACCTCGGTTATGCCTGTCACACCTCGAAGCTTGCCCGCACAAATTTTTACGATCTCAAGTCGGGAGGAGACGTCTATTTCACTTGGGATGATATCAAGAATTCGAGCCGTAACCTCATGGTCTACGGCGGCGATGTTCTTGATCTCAACTTGCTCCAATGGTTCAATACGTCCCAAGTTTCATACCCTTCCAGATTTGATGATATCCGTGAAAACGCCAACATCAGAGGTACTGATATGAGTCTTGCCTTTTCTTCTGGTCAGGACAGAAAGATTGCAAAATGTTTCCAGGAAATCATCAAAGTTGGTTCCATCGACACAGAAACAGTCGGATGTATTGCTTCCAAGATTGTGCTTTACGTTGCGCTTGTGTTCATCTTGTCGATTGTGGTCGCCAAATTCGTCCTTGCACTTGCGTTTCAATGGTTCATCTGTCGCAAATACGCTGCAGACAAGACTGCTTTTAGCGGTGACGAGAAGAAAAGAAAACAGCAAATCGAAGATTGGGCTGATGACATCTATCGTCCGGCACCCAAAGTCGCCGATCCCATCAACAACGCCAGTGAGCGTGCCAATAAACGTGGCAGTTTCCTTCCTACGACCTCGAGATTCACCAGTCCTTATGCCATTGAGAGATCCATGGCACGTTCGCGTCCTGCATATACTACCATGGCCAGTCAAAGCTCGACCGCACGCCTATTGCCAGGTGCCAGTGTCTACGGTCAAGGTAACCGCAGCGAAAACACTTTGCAAGAGAGTCGTGCAAGTCTCATGGTCCCCAATGGCAGTGAACAGAGATACTCTACCGCAATGGAATCTGATGGTCCAGGTCCTCATGGCTTCATCCATGAAGCCGTCGTTCCACAACCGCCTCCTGAGTGGCAACCATTCGGATTCCCACTTGCACACGCGATTTGTCTCGTCACTGCCTACTCTGAAGGACCCGAAGGAATGCGTACCACTCTCGACTCTGTAGCCACCACCGAGTACCCCAACAGCCACAAACTTATCCTCGTCATCTGTGATGGTATCATCAAAGGTCATGGTGAGACCATGACTACTCCAGAGGTTGCTTTGAGCATGATGAAGGATCACACTATCCACCCTGACAATGTCAAGCCTTATTCATATGTCGCTGTGGCTAGTGGATCCAAACGACACAATATGGCCAAGATCTATTCTGGATTCTACGACTATGGTGCCGATTCCATAATTCCCATTGAAAAACAAGAACGTGTGCCTATGGTGATTATCGTCAAGTGCGGCACACCAGAAGAAGCAACTCAATCCAAACCTGGTAACCGTGGTAAACGTGACAGTCAGATCATCCTCATGTCCTTCTTGCAAAAAGTCATGTTTGATGAACGCATGACTGAGCTTGAATACGAATTCTTCAATGGTGTTTGGAAAATCACCGGCATTTCTCCAGACTTTTATGAAATTGTTCTGATGGTTGATGCTGATACCAAGGTCTTCCCGGACAGTCTGACACATATGATTAGTGCTATGGTCAAAGATCCTGAGATCATGGGTCTGTGTGGTGAAACCAAGATTGCCAACAAAAGAGCAAGTTGGGTATCCATGATTCAAGTCTTTGAGTAAGTCGGAAATACCTTTCCTCCCGGGACTTATTAACATGTGTCTAGATATTTCATCTCACATCATCAGTCCAAGTCCTTCGAATCCGTCTTCGGTGGTGTCACCTGTCTTCCTGGATGTTTCTGCATGTACAGAATAAAGGCACCCAAAGGCGATCAAAACTACTGGGTACCAATTTTGGCCAACCCCGATATCGTGGAGCATTATTCCGAAAATGTTGTCGACACATTGCACAAGAAAAACTTGCTTCTTCTTGGTGAAGATCGTTACCTCTCGACCCTGATGCTCAGAACTTTCCCCAAACGAAAGCAAGTCTTTGTCCCGCAGGCTGTTTGCAAGACTACTGTACCCGATGAGTTCAAAGTTCTACTTTCTCAAAGAAGAAGATGGATCAACAGCACTGTCCATAATTTGATGGAACTGGTCCTAGTGCGTGATCTTTGTGGAACTTTCTGCTTCAGTATGCAGTTTGTTGTCTTTGTTGAGCTTGTTGGAACACTTGTTCTTCCGGCTGCTATTGCCTTCACTTTCTATGTTGGTTAGTACTAAGAAGGATCTTGATGATGAACCACCCTGCTGATCATGTCACAGTCGCTATTGCCATCAAGGCTGCTATCGAGCACACGACCATTCCAGTAATGTCGTTGGTCCTCCTGGCTCTCATTCTCGGTCTTCCTGGTGTTCTCATCATCTTGACGGCTCATCGTATTTCCTATGTTGCTTGGATGTTGATCTATCTTCTATCCCTTCCCGTGTGGAACTTCATCCTCCCGACATATGCTTACTGGAAGTTTGATGACTTTTCTTGGGGCGACACTCGAAAGACTGCAGGAGAACAAACCAAGGGCGGCCATGATAGCGTAGAGGGTGAGTTCGACAGCAGCAAGATCACTATGAAGAGATGGGCCGATTTCGAGCATGAAAGGCGCATGAAGACAGGGGGAAGCAACCACAATTTCACATCGCCACAGGGATCATATTCCTACGAGTCTGGTTATGACTATTAAGGTAGAATTAGCGGTCAGTCTCTGACAAAGATAGAATGAGCAAGTTCTGCCAGTCTCGGGGGCTTGTTGTTAACTTACGAAGGGGGAACAAAAGGAAGTGGCAATCGAAAGCGGGTTGCATGAATTGCATGATATTGGCGCCCGGAGGCATGATGAACGATTGTCAAGGAGTACTGTATTATCTCGGGCTAGAACTATTTAATATACGAATGTGGTGTCACGGCAAAGGTGTTTTGTGATTGGCTTGATTCAAACGCGAGGCGCAGGTGACAGGTGCGCATTTCATGCACTATTTGACAGAAAAGGGAAAATACCCATGCATTTCATTCGGAGCAAGCTGGTTGGAGCCTCGGGATATACATCTTCAAGGCGTAGCCGATGTTGCACAGCAGCAGACGATGAGACGACGTGACAACCACGCGAAAAAAAAGAAGGCCTTGACCCTCCTGTCACTTTTCTCTAACTCGTCGTACGAGACTCGCTCGCTTCCGGAGCTGTCAACCTAGAGCAAGTCAAGGGTCCGCAATGCGCCTGATTTTCTTGGGTCAAAGTGCTGCCACTCGTTGATAGCGGCGGACACTGAAAGTGGATGCTGTCGTGGGATTGAGTCGACTGCGGGTGGCAGATCTATCTATCGCCACCGTACGCTATTCTCTTCCCCATTTGATCAGATCGTTACAGTACCATCGCGCTACGTACCCTGATTTGTCTCTTGCAAAAGCTCAGCGCAATTACCGAAAGCCTTCTGGCCATCACCCGCTGTCACATCGAAACAAGATCAAGGTCACTTTGCTGCCGAGCTTGGCGTCCGTGGATCTTGTCTAAAATATTGGCCTACCCGCCTCTTGCGGCATGTCGGATTTTGACGCTCGCAACCAGCCTTCATATCCAGGGCCCTCGCTGCGGCGTGGCTCAACGGTCCAAGGTGTTTGGTTTGAAGCCAGAATGATCAGATCAAGACGAGGTTCGGCTCCTTCATCTCTGAGTCAGGAGCCGTATCCGTGCGATTCTGCTGGTCGCCTAATACCTGGTCATCTGGAAGACCCCGATCATGGCGGGGTTCAAGTAACATGGACCGTTCTCGACACTTATACAGGACACGAGCATTATGTTCGTCTTGCTGCCTTACAACCAGCATTAGGGACCTCATGGAATGCTACAGGTGGTGTTGATCTAGTGACCCAAGTCGACACTTATGGGAGTCGTCTTCAACACAATACTTCGGACAGACCATCAAGTCGCTTTAACAATAATGAACTTTTGATGTCGCAATATCGACAGGCAGTCGCATTGGCCCAAGGATCGCATTTGACTGGACTGTCGACAGACGACACTGAATCGGTCCATCCTTCCATGATTCCATCTTTTCCCACCGAGGCTGTTAGTACTCGCTGGCCATCGACTGATACTGCATATGCCAACCCGCCATCCCAAGAACTTGACCAGGATGAACATCCTCGGATCAATTATGCTTATGATGTTGCAGATTTCCTTGAACACTGGAATATTCAGTATTTCATGGGAGAAGCTGGACTCGTGCACTTGGATCATGGATGTGTAAAACACTGGCGGCCACAGAATCAAGAATCCTATCGGAATTATGATATACAAGGCTTGGATTGGGAAGCACTCCGAACGACTAGGGCCAGAGCCCGGCTTGCCAGGAAAATGCTATACCCGTTACGATGTCCTTGGACCCCACCAGCTACCTATGACGAACACGCACTATGCCGACAACAGCGCATGTATGCTTTCAGAGACTTCTACCCTCATCACAAGGCGAGCAACGCACATGGTCAACTTCGAAATGTGCTCGCGGCAAGGAGCAGAAATGACGTATTCTATGCATCAAAGACCAAGGTCATGCATACATCGCTCAGTTGTCCGGCCTATACCAATGTCGTACTCAATTTCAGTGGCTCTTCAACAAATCCAAATCAAGGCGAAGACACACACATCACTACTATCGCCGTCTCGCCCGCTGCTGACTTTGATGGGTACTATTCAGATGCTGTATTGGTTACTGGCGGGCTTGAGGGTGAATACTCACTCCTCAACCTCAACTCCGCAATAGGCGATCGTCCTGTAGAAGGATTTGTCGCCCAGGAAAAAGTAACGACTCATGTTCACGTGCTCAGTCATCGCCGCACAGGTGCCTTGGGCGCTGCCTTTTGCTCCAACGATAGCAAAGTACGGTTACTCGATATCGACACCAACTCGTGGTCTGCCGAGTTCGCATACGAAAACCAGATCAACTGCGCCGCGACGTCTCCCGATGGCCGCTTGAGAATGATTGTTGGAGATACTTGCGATGCACTCATCACGGACGCCGAGCGGGGAGACGTCTTGTTCCGGACGCGGCAACATACCGGATATGGCTTTGCGTGTGCTTGGGCGGCCGATGGTTGGCATGTCGCAACTGGCAGCGAGGATGGGAAGGTGGTCGTCTACGATGCTCGAAGGTGGGATACGCCATTGGCAACGCTTGGATGCGAAATGAATTGTGCTCTTTCGTTACATTTCACCCCGTCCAATCGTGGAGGAACTTCTTTGGTCGTGGCTGAATCCGACGACATTGTCAGCGTCTATGATGCAATTGACTGGAATGACAAGCAGACCATTGACTTCTTCGGATCTGTGGTAGGAGCGGTATCCGTGGAAGATGGACAGGAGTTAATTGTGGCCAATGGTGATGAGACGGTCGGTGGGATGATGGTGTTTGAGAGGAAACAGCATATACCGGATGAGAAGGATGATTTTGAGCATTATCTACGTTGGGAGGAAACGTTATCCGGAACGACCAAGACTCGTTTCTGACGAGTGACGAATTCATGCTGTAAGGTATCACAAGAGATGGAGCCCACGATTAGTTACGAAGAAACGTATCACGCACGACAATCTCTTTTAGTATCATGGATTGTATAACGCCATAGCCATGCCACTTTTGTTTCCTGACCTTTATCATCTCTTTTCCATGCTCCTCCTGCCTTCATCCTTCTTGCCAAAACCTCCAAAACTGCCAACGTCACGACGGAAGAATTTGCCAATGTTCTTGAGATTCTCGTTGATGCTAGCGTGCGCGCTTTCGGCATTGAGGCCGAGAGCACCCATTGGTGGCGGGCTGGTCGCTCTGCTGGCGCTTGCGGCCGACGCGGTGCCACCTAGGGCTGGTGAGCCAAACCGGTCGACGCCATCGCGAGCGGCGTTCATGAGTGCAGAGCCAAACGTGGAAGGGTCGAAACGGGCAGTGGTCCCCGCCAATGCTGGCGCAGAATGTGAGGCGGCGCTATCCTTGAGCGCTGCAATACCAGGCGCGGTCGTACCCGTCGCTTGTAGTGAAATGTTGGCGATCAATGGGTTTGACAGCTGCAAATTCTCGTTCGCCGGTGATGCCTTGTGGGCGTTGAACAACTCGATCAAGTGAGCTTGTTCCTGTTTGCGTGTAATGCCTTTAAGCTCCAATATTTTGCGGAAGTTTGGCTCCGAGCGATCCTGCATGTGAATCAGGTATGCTTGAACGAGTCCCTCCGGCGGTGAAGCGCGCACTTGTAGTGTCTTCAACAACGGGTCCAGTTTGGCCATGCTTTGATTGACTCGCTTGATGAAGTTTGGGTTTGGCGTCGTGCCTGCTTCTGCATTGACCGTAGACAGCTCGGTGAACGCTTTCTTCAAGACATAAGAGTCGAGCAGCATTTGCTCGGCACCCGTCTCTGATATCGGTCTGCAAACCACAAGGTTCGTCAGAAGAGAGCTAGCAAGAGCGTCGACTAGATTATCGCAGAAGGCACGAGCATAATGCTGCTTCTGAAGATGGTTGAGGACTTCTGATGTCTTGTCCTTGACCTGTTTCACAAGTGGAGCAACGTATGGACTTTGATCACCGACATTGTCCATCTTGCTCCATGGCACGTTGCGCATTTCTCGCCAGGGTGCGTCGCAATCCACTTCAACCCGCCTCACCAAAGCTTTGACCGATGCTGAGGCGATACCCATGAACGAGTCAGCTTGGGATTGTAGATCAACATGGGTGCGCAGATCGGCGTCTATCCGAGATTTTATACGCTCCTCTAGCTGATTAGTGGTTTGGTAGCAATAGTCTGCTGTGTTGAGCACAGTGATCGTGTCTTCAATCGAGGTTGACCGTTCAGTCAAGGCATGAAGTAGAACTTGTTGACAGTAAACGTCAAGATACTTCGCAAAGGTCTTGGACAAATCAAGAAGTCGAGACCCTGTTGATAGCTTTGCGCACTGAGCAAAGGTGATGCGGTATGAGTGGAAGAGTTCGGTAGACGAGGGCATCACGGTGTGGGCGTGGAATTCGTCTTCTTCGTTGCGAATCGGCTGCTGGCGGTATTTTGGGATTAGAAGAGCCAGCTGTTTGTCCTGAGACTCGACCCATATACTGAGATATGGTTCAAAGGCTTCTGAGATAGCCTGACTGAATGCCCTTGGTTTGTCATCTAGCGTGTCTAGCGAAGAGCGAGATTCGGCAGCGGCGAAGCGTCGTTCCAAAGAGTGCTCAAAGTCCAACGTCTCTTGCAAGCACGATAGGAGTAGATTGACATCCGGAGGCTGACCATCTGCGCGGCGCATAGAGCGTTGCAGGATCTGCTTGTAATCTTCGCGAGTAGTCTCGCAGAAGGCATTTGCCAACATCTCATCGACACGCCAGGAAGACGGGAACAAGGAAGCATGATCAGCATCATGGGTTTTTATCATGCGATTGAACCAAGAATAGCGGCGAGAGATGTTGTCAAGCGAAGCAGCTTCATCAGAGGAGCGAAATACTTGACGATACTCGCGCAACATGGTATTACAGTACCAAGTGGTCAAACGAGCTCGAGCATGATCACCCAAAGCATCCATGACATGGCATGCATCTGCCAGCATGATTCGACTGGAAGCGACGGATTCTCTGGCAAAGGCGAGCTCAAAATCTTCACATATCTGATCGAGTAGTTGACGTTGCAAATCGGCAACGTTTTTGCTGAGCTGGGCAATCTGATCAATGCTACGATACGTCTTGAAGTGGGCCATGAGTTGAATGACGGCAGACACTAGATGTGCACAGTCGCGATATTGACGGGTCGAGGCAAGCACACGCAATTGCTCGTATGCTGTCGTCAACATCTGTAGACGCTTCAAAGCCGTCATGGAAAGGGTAAGATTCCGCTTGGTCTGGTCGAGGCGCTTGATGTCTGCAGTCATGTCGGTGATTGCTCTTTCCGTGTCGAGCGCTCTTGCGCGTACTTGATCGATTCGCCCAAACAGTTGTCCCAGCTCTTCTTTTGCTTGGATTATCCGTCGCACGCTATCTGCATCGCTCTCTGCCTGTTGCGCTACCATGCGGCGCATATGTTGGTTTAGCTCATGTTGATGTCTGTGTACTTGTTCCGACACGGCGGCTGCTTGGTCCAGTGTTGACGGGTGGCCGAAAAGAGCATTCAGGTGTGTAATGGGATCATAGTCAACTTGAGAGATAGTATCAGCATTTGCTATGTTACTCTCAGGCGCGGCACCTACTGGCGTCCATGTTTGGAACTTGTCGTCTCAGGATCACATGCGTCTATAGTGATAAGCACAGGCTTAGTGTTGGTTCGCAGTGATCGCTATAGAAGTCGCCTTGATTGTATCGCCATCAGCGAGTTTCTTGGACACTGATTCAGTGACTAAAAGATGGTTGATGGTTATTTATCCGAACACAGAGTCTCCTGGACTTGAACTTCCATTGTTTCACCCACTTGCTTCCCCACTCGTGTGGAGATGGGCCGGTGTCGCGCGGCCAGCCCTGACGGCTATTGACTGACAAGTATACCGCACCTGGCCTATTTTCTTTCCTTCTTCTCACAGCTGCTCAAACACAATTCCGACAACCATGGCTTCTCCTGCTCTTCGTAACGTCGCTTCGCAATGTCGTAAAGTATGTTCTAATCGCATCTGTTTACATGAGGATCCCTTATCTCTCCCAATTCATGTCCACGTCAACAACATTCGCATTGAAACTAACGAGTGCCATAGATCATGTGTATTGGAAGAAACTACATGGTGAGAGGTGTCCAGGAGTTCGTTACCTTTTTCATGAACAACTCGCAAATTCAATCATGCAGCTATCGCTGACCATCAGAAGGACCACATCACCGAGTTGGGCAACAAGAAACCCGCAAACCCATTCTTCTTCCTGAAGCCTCCATCTTCGATCCTCCTCAAGGGTGACGGACCTGTTCTGAGACCCAGAGGTGTCAATGTGCACTACGAGGTTGAGCTAGGCCTCGTCATGGGCCGCAAGGTCAGAGATCTTGACCCAAACGACACCCAAGGTGCACTCGACTCAATCGAGAGCTATCTCTTGACCATTGATATGACTGGTCGCAACGTTCAAGAGGAAGCCAAGAAGAAGGGTCTTCCTTGGTCTATCGCAAAGGGCTTTGACACTTTCCTCCCGATCGCTGGTCCAATTGCCAAGTCTAAGATCTCTGACCCTCACAACATTGAGCTTTTCCTGAGTGTCAATGGCGAGATGAAGCAGAATGACAACACCAACCTCATGCTGTTCCAGATTCCTAGACAGTTGGCCGACATCAGCAGAGTCATGACTCTTGAGAAGGGCGACATCATCTTGACTGGCACTCCCAAGGGTGTTGGTGCTGTCAAGACAGGCGATGTAATCAGAGCTGGCATGCGCGTGGATGGAAAGGAGATTGAGGAAGCTAACATTGAGGTTGAGGTCAAGGATCGTGAAGGTCCTTATGAGTTTTCTGAGACATAGAAAGCTAATCTCTTGTATATATCCGTCTCGCTTACAGACTCATCTGAAAATCAGAAAAGCTAGTGCCTGATCGGTCATGTTAGGCATCCTGACCCACACCCATCCATCCATCCATCCACGAATCGCCTTTGTGTAGAGCTTACCACATATCTGGAGGGGTAGGTCTGAAAGGAATGCGTTGCTCTCTCTCAGGACGTCTTCCCAGTTGAGCCAGAATCGGAGGTCTCTTGCTGATCGGCTGCTTCCTTCCACTTGCCGTTTCCTGGACGTCTGCCTCTTTTGCACCTCCCTCCTTGGAAGGACCCGCCACAGCTGGTTTGGCTGTCGTTACAGCAGAACTTGTTGCTTGTTTGCCAATGCTAAGTTGTTGGACCTCTCCAGCAGGACTCTTGCTGATGTTGTTCAGGGCTACGTCCATGACATCGATTCTTGATTTCAGCTGCTGCATGTCTCGGTCTGTGGCAGTCGTTTGACGGTTCTCGGCGACATGAATTCTCTGTTCGAGAGCTTGCCCTTGAGTCGTTAGGCCTGTAACCATAGGCTGGCTGTCATTGGCTTCTCGAAGTGTCTTGACGGATTCTTCAAGCTCGCCGACTCTCTTTAGAATCTCCTTTTCTCGCTCAAATTCTTCTCTGCGGCGTTGAATTGTTGTGACTTGCTTCGCTTGGAGTTCTGAAATGATTTGCTGCGTTTGTTCTGCTCGACGCTGATCGATGGTCCACTGATTTTTGATTTGGTCTATATCGGCTTGCTGCTTGTTGAGACGTTCGAGAAGGTGACGGTTTTCTCTCTGGATTTGATGATACCAGAGCAGCTCGCGAGGTGCTCCAGAAGGAGGCGCCATATTAGCCAGACAAGATGACTTGAGGAGAAATGTGAATGTCGAGGGAGAGTTGATAATGGGTATAAGGACGGACAATGTGAAGGGTCGAAGATTCGAATCACAAACTGAAACAGGAAACAACCTCTGTGAAGGCTCGGACAAGGCGCACGCGAGCTTTCCTCAAAGACTCTCAGACGCCTAGTCAAGGCAGGTGCCTGCAAGAAGATCAAATCACATGTGAAGCTGAGACTTGTTCAGTTGGAAAGGAGAACATTCTTTTGGAAAAAGAGACAAGAAACTCGCCCCGACCTAGCATCTAGAAAAGGGCATGTATTCGCATTTTGAAAAAAAACTTCAACCATAAAAGACAAACGCCCAAATGCATGAGAAGTGGGATCCGTCCCAGCCTGGTATCACACTCTAGTAAGACTGGCCGTCAATCCCTCGTAAAACATTGGTCTGCCGCAGACATGCACTGTGGCAGTCCTTTTCTTGTTTCTGAGTTTCATTTAGATGAGATCTGTTGGACAAGGTCAGTCATGGGTTCAAGTCATGTCAGTCGCATTCCACATACCAGCAACGTTCATGGGCATCTCCTCGATCTGAGTGCTGTAGAACTGCTCAATCTCTCTCATCATGCGCACATCATCAGCAGTGACGAAGTTGATGGCAACACCCTTACGACCGAAACGACCACCACGACCGATACGGTGGATGTAGTTCTCACGGTTGGCGGGAAGGTCGTAGTTGATGACCAGGGAAACCTGCTGAACATCGATACCACGGGCCAAAAGGTCGGTGGCGATCAGGACACGAGAAGAACCGGAACGGAACTCCTTCATGATAACATCACGCTGAGCCTGGTCCATGTCACCGTGCATGGCAGAGACGGTGAAGTCACGGGCAGTGAGCTTGTCGGTGAGCCAGTCGACCTTTCTGCGGGTGTTGCAGAAGATGACAGCTTGGGTGATGGTAACGGTTTCGTACAAGTCGGACAGGGTGTCGAGCTTCCACTCCTCCTTTTCAACGGCAATGTAGAACTGCTTGATACCTTCGAGGGTAAGCTCGTCCTTCTTGACGAGAATGCGGACGGGGTCGCGCATGAACTTGGTGGTGACCTCGAGGACATCCTGGGGCATGGTGGCGGAGAGGAGAACAACCTGGGTGGACTGGGGAAGGAGCTGGAAGATGTTGTAGATCTGCTCGGTGAAACCACGAGACAGCATTTCGTCGGCCTCATCAAGAACGAACATCTTCATGGAGTCGGTCTTGAGGACACGGCGCTGGATCATGTCGTGGACACGGCCGGGGGTACCGACAACGACGTGGGGGCCATCCTGGAGGGCCTTCATGTCGTCGCGGACGCTGGTGCCACCGATACAGGCGTGGCACTCGACGTTCATGAAGTCGCCGATGGCAACAACAACCTTCTGGATCTGCTGGGCGAGCTCACGGGTGGGGGCGAGGATAAGAGCCTGGCAGGCCTTGACATTGGGGTCGAGCTTCTGGAGGACCGAGATGGAGAAGGTGGCGGTCTTGCCAGTACCGGACTGGGCCTGGGCAATGACATCGTGGCCTGGGGGAGCGAGTGTGAGTAGGGTGACGGAGCAAACGAAATGCTCGAGCAAGCTTACCCTTGATAACGGGCATGATGGCGCGCTGCTGGATAGCAGAGGGGCGCTCGAAACCGTAGGCGTAGACACCACGGAGGAGCTCAGCCTTGAGGTTCATGGCATCGAAAGAGTCGGTGGTCTCGTCGTAGTTGGACTCGATCTGGCCTGCAGCAAGAAATTCTAGTCAGCGCCGTGGTTTCTGAGATGCGCAGCACAGCGGCTGCCATTTCGTCTTCCTTTGCCATCGCACACGCCGTCGCCATGGCAAAAGACGGCGTGCAGACGGCGAATGCGCGACAAAAAGACAGCATGTCGAGACGTACCCTCGGGGACCTCTTCAAGACCGGAAGCCATGATTGCGGGTTGTGGAAGTTTGTGGAAAGGGTGTTGGTGGAAGCTGGAGGGTGGGCGAAAGGGCGCCGCTGAGTATTTCAATAAGGACTAGAAACCAGGACTCTCGTGAATGAGAGTGTTCTTGGATGTCTAGTTGTTGGGAGTGATGAAAATGGCTGGAGGAAAAGAGGGGCGCCACACGAATATTCATAGGCGTGAAAATTCTCGGTCGTGCTGCTGCACAAATCGTCCGTGCGCTCCCGCCTTTTTTGCACACCCGCTTCATCGTCACCCGCTGTGAGGTTGGCCTCTCAGTCATTCTTTGTGACTGATTTTTGTCCTGGCCACTGATGTTGCAGCGTTGTTTTGACGCCTGAGAGTAGTATTGTTCACGACTGTTGACGCTTCAGAACGATTGGACGGCGGATTCCTTTTCATTCAATTATGACTCGGCCAGCCGCTCTGGTGGACGAGGCTTTGGAAGATAGATCGGTTAAAAGACAGAAACTTGATCCTCAGCCAGAACACGCGACCAATCTCGAACAATCTGCTACTATCTGGCGACACCCTCTTGGAATTCGTCCTTCTGGAAATGCTTTTACTTCTACAGTCAACCTCAAGGCAGCCACTGGAACATTCTGTCTACTTCCCGATGAGCTTCTTGTCCAATTTCTAGAGTATCTTGGTCCACAAGACTTGCTTCGGCTAGGCGGTACTTGTCGGGCTCTGCACGCTTTTACAAGATCTGAAGAGTTGTGGAAAGCTCTCTTCATAGAGTATGTCTCTGGTTCAACTAGATGGGTGCCAAGCTAATGTTCTGAAAGATCGCAACCGGCGAACTTCAACTGGCGTGGCACATGGCGGTCAACTGTTCTATCTCAACCACGTGTTCAAGAGCCGGACGTGGATTGCAGTAACCTGTTCTCTGATGCTCTTCATCGACCGTATTTTTGTGCCAATGTATCCCTGGATTCTTTCGTGAACAACATTCCTGCCCGCAATGAGATTCACAGGCTTACCTCGTTGACGTTTGACGAATTCACCGAGTCCTATACCAACAAACCCTTCATCATCTCCGAGCCCACCAAGCGTTGGCCAGTCTTTCATTCTTGGTCGGTGAAATCACTGCTCAAACAGTATTCAAAGGTCAAATTCAGAGCCGAGGCCGTCGATTGGCCCTTCGATGTCTACGTTGACTACATGAAGGACAATCATGACGAGAGTCCTCTATACCTCTTTGATCGCTCATTCGCGGAGAAGATGAGTATTCAGGTAGCTGACAGCTCTGCTGCACACTTGTACGATGGCACTTCCTCCGATACGCAGACTATGCAAGATCAACGCAAAGTAGCATATTGGGCTCCCTCGTTCTTTGGCCCTGATCTTTTCAGCGTCCTAGGAGACCAAAGACCTGATCATCGCTGGCTGATCATCGGCCCTTCCCGTAGTGGCTCGACTTTTCATAAAGACCCTAACGCAACCTGCGCTTGGAATGCAGTCTTGACCGGACGCAAATACTGGATCATGTTTCCGTCTTCGTCTTCTTTACCTCCCCCACCTGGCGTCTTCATTTCCGCTGATCAGAGCGAGGTGACCTCTCCCTTGAGTATCGCCGAATGGTTCCTTGGTTTCCACGCCGAGGCACGCCGCACCGAAGGATGTATCGAAGGTATCTGCGAGGCTGGTGAGCTACTTTACGTGCCGGCTGGCTGGTATCACTTGGTTGTCAATCTCGAGGACTCTATTGCCTTGACTCAGAACTTTGTTCCCCGTCAGCGACTCGCCTCGGTTTTGCACTTTCTCAGAGACAAATCTGATCAAGTCAGTGGATTCGCAAAAGATGTACAAAACCCATATGAGCTCTTCGTCTCCAAGCTAGAGGAACAGGAACCGGACGCTCTGGCAGAGGCGTTACCGAAGCTGGACAAGATGAGCAAGGGGCCCAAAGGCAGATGGCAAGAGCTGATCAAGCCAACTGAAGACACCACTGCCGAAGGTGGATTCTCTTTTGGCTTTGGCGGAGACGATGATGAAGAGGTACCTTGATGCACATAGACTCCTGAGGAGCACTGAAGACTATTGCATGTAAAAGAAGGAATAGAAGTAGAAGAAGCCAAGCGAAGGTCCTTTCTGCATGTCGGTCGAATTTAGGACTAACTGTGTTCAAGCACCCCTGATTCCAGTCAGATTTCGAAGACGAATTCGCTGAACACATGTCCGCCACCAAGCTGTCCCGTACAGGCGACCGCTGAAGCTGAGCATCGTTGAACATGTCAGTAATCAACTGGCGAGCCAGATCGGTTGTGATTTCCAATTGCAACACGATAGGATGATTGCTTCAAGAAGCGACCCAGTCGTTCATGGATTCAGGGTCCTTACCCTGTCTTCAAATGATTTTGAAAAGCTTTGGGAAACCGTAGCGACATGTGGTCCATCTCACCTTTGTGCCGGGTATGTCCTTCCGACAATCAGACAACGCGTTCGGCATACATGACCCAGCAGCCTGGCTGTCGACCATTGGCTCAATACTCGAGCTTTGTCATTTACCGCTTGTATCAGTGCAGCAATCTGGGAACTTCTCGACACCTAGAGCAATCCGCTGATACCCGAGGCAAATCACGCATGCAAATGCTCGCCTGCAGACATCTCACATGCTCGTAGTACAGTAGATCTAATGCTGACCGTCGAGACTGTGCTGACCGTCAAAGATTGACGAGCAACAATTTCATGCCTAAGTCGAATTCCTATACCACAAGTCAGCTACCTGAAGTTATGAAATCGCATTAGCTATGATACCATCTTGACCATAAGTCGATCATCAGAGAATTTCGCAAGTACATAGAAGAAGCAAAGTCCATCAAAGTCACCCATTTTGTGTGTCTCTGGCACACTATTGATCAGAATCAAACGATGCAATCATCAACATCTTTAGTCGAGATTTGGAGACGTCGAGAATTGTACGTAAATCTGAAGTTGTATGTTAAATCTTTCTAGGACTCAAATGCGACTCTTTCGGATAGCTTGACGATGAGTTCTTTCCGAAGCTGTGCGTGCTTCTCGTTCTTGTCTTCCCCAAACGGCTAGCGCGAGAAGTGGCACAGTCACGTTATCTTATTGTATACTCGTCAAAATCCCATCCGTCTCGCGCCAGGTGCAGCTAGAATGTCCAAGAAGCATTGAATCTGCTACTGGGTCGATCATCATCATCATAGATGGCCATCCGATGGGGAAACAAGCTGGCTAGTTCGCTTGAAATTGGGCTCGAATTGTCCAACTTGGCCCTTCTGCCAGAAGAACGAAAGGAAAAAGAGAAGATTAGTTTCTAGGACATGACTCCCTCTGTTTCTTGACTGCGGAATGTTGGAGGGGGTATGTGGTAAGACGACAAGCATTGACTCATTGATGTAGTCTTAAAGATCGGGGTTGGATGCAGGGGAACAGAGTTTTGAGCGTAAGATGTACCAGACTGGTTGGGTGGGCTTTAATCTGAGTGACATGAATGCTTTGTGGGGTAGCAATACGCATCGATGGAAGTGTATCTCGTATACACGAGTTTCGGTTGGGCATGGAGAAGACGGGAGAAATCAAGAGCTCTGTGTTTTCTTGCAGCGGACACGCATGGGGCAGACTTGACGAGGAGAGGGTGTAACCAAAGAGTTTACACTGTTGTTTCAACTGACACCTGAGGGCATAGGGAGTGTTACGACAGAGCGAGTATCACAGCGGTACGCTTGCCACGGTAGTGTGACTGGAGATATTGCAACTGCGCAACAGAATTATGAATAAACGCCATGACTTGTGTTAATCCGTGGGGTATCAAACCGTTTCCTCAGAGTCAGAGGCATAAATCGTCTAGTACTCTCCTGCTGCTGCATAAGCATAATCGTTGCTGGAGCTCTCGGCAGGTTCAATGGCATTGCTTAAGACAGCACCACCATGGTTGCTGCCATCGTAGGGCGATGTAGCCTGAGCACCACCAGCAGAGTTGATGATGCTGCCTCCAGCGGTCATTGGTCTTTGATGTTCGCCTCTGGCGACCAGTGTCTGCCATTCTCTGTCAGCAAGAGATTCTGAGACGTGCTAGATGAGTCCAGCTTACCTCGCGGTATCTAGCCAAGTAGATCTTGAGTGCTTCGGCGTAATTTTCAAAACCCAGAGATGTCATGGCGAAAAGAATGTCTTCACCATTGACAGTCTTGCGTTTTTCTTGCTGGCACTTTTCAGAAGCTACAAAGGCGTCAGTTCGCGACTCATTGCAAATGCACAAGACAATCTGATAGTAGCAGACGTACCTTCACTGGTGATAAAAGAGATGAACTCGCTGACGCATTCTTGCATGCATTCCTTGGCCTCTTTGGCGATTTTTGCGTTTTCCGGGAGAGCACCTTTCATAATTCGGGCGACTGGTGCAAAATTGCGTATGTTAGCATCGGAAGCAACATCATTCTTAGTGTGCCGGGGACGCAGTGGCTGTGGTCGAGTCGGTTGTCGGGATGCAGAAGACATGACTGTTCGGCAATCCGCGCGCTGTCAAAAATTCAAAGCTGCAGATCTGGGCTGGCAGAAGCAGCTCTGATTCGACGGTCAAAATGTCGAAACGCGCGATTGGGCTGTATATGGGGGATCGGAAAGGCAGCACCAGCAAAGGCATTGGCCAAAGTGCAGGTGGTGGTGCAAAGGGGTCACAGACCCCAGCAAGCATCCTTGTCGGTCACACCTGTCCGACCAGAATAGAAAGGGAAAAATCACGACATACCGTTTGCAATGGGTAACCAACGATCCTGTTCTTTGACTTCGAAGTCATAACCACCCATACCGTGATCACCGGGATCATCAGGGCCTCTGCTCATTTCTTGTTGTTCATGCTCGTCAGGTGACGGCTGGTTTGCGTCTGCTTGCAAAGCTGCTGGATTTGACACCGACTGTCCTTCGACATCCGTCGTTCGCGGGCTTTGTGACATATTGTATTCGGCGACTTGCAGAAAAGGCCCCACACGGTTTGAATCTGACGTTGGTTGCGCTGGCAAGTTGATTCGCTGTCGAGATACGTCACAGTCTGTTGAACACCAAAAATGCAGCCCAAGGCGCTATGCTTCGCGTTGTGTTACGGCAGCCGGGATATTGGAGTCGCTGCAAGGCACTGGATGACAATCTGGTGTAACAAATGCCAATCGAAGAAGGCAGATGGAAAGCCTCCGTAGCCAGTCAAATAACAAACAACAGGACAGTGTCTAAAGGGGCATCAGTACCACAATGTGGATGACAAGTAGTTCCGTTCACGTGTCCTTGATCCAAAGTGTTGGCGGCGGATCGCGGGATTAAACTCACCCTGAGAAAGCGGCGGCTGGAGTCGAGCCTCGGGTGCTACGTAGGTAGGTGTGTGGTTGTGGTAAATATTACAGGATTGAAGCCCAATGAACCGAGCCAGTCTTGAAGACGTCGGCTGGATGCACACAAATCCGCGACGTAATGCTACTAGGGGGATCAAGGTCAGCTGGCGGAGCGGGACAAGCAATAGAGACCAGACTTGCTTTCGTTGCTCGGGATGTATGTATGGCGCGTAAATCCGATGCCTATTTAAATCGCGACCAATGGAGGATGTGATAGGCTCGAATTGATTGAGAGGAACGAACTGGTTCGCGTTCCGTGAAGGAGGAACGTGGGGTGGTTGGAGAGAAAGTGGTCTCAGCGTCTTCCTGACTGCTGCTAGTGAAATGCTGATGGAGCCTCAAAGTTCGAACATCAGCCTGTGTGGCACCATGTCACGACTCGCGATTTATTGATTGCGTTTCTGTTCTGTCGACTTTCACATCTTTACAGTCAAGGCGAGTTGCCTTGTTTCGACGTAAATATCAGCTCGTACTGTGGTCACATGTCGCTATGGATTCTAGCCGGACAGATGAGGCTTGCAATGGTAATCTAAATTCACTCGATGGCTATGACAAGTCTGACAATATGTGTTTACCGAGTCCTATTATGTGCTATGGTGCCAGAAAATCATTAGCAGCCAGATCGTCCTGCTGGCGCAATAGCGCAGCATTCGAGCTTCCATAAGTCTCAAGGTTGACGTCGAACTAGCCAGTGAGAGGTCATTGAGCCTGCAGTGACCCTGCTCCGCGGCCTTCGCCACGATGGCATTTTCAAAATCGCGATTGGCAGATGAGTCTGCTAGGTTAAGCCTCATATCGATCGTGATAACGTGGTCTTCGATCGTCTGAACTCTGAGATGTGATCTTGCCGTTAAGGACATGTGTTCCTCTGCTGAGCAAGACAGAAGGTGTGCCGTGACAATCAATCCAAGCCATACGAGTAACCTGATTGATGATCATGGCTGCGAGCTCATTGGGTAACAACCTGGATCTTGTTTTGACGCTACAGTCGTTTTAGTGTATTGTCACAAATGCGTGTACGATCTAGTCAACGAACCTTCCACTTCTCAAGTTCCTCTTGCTTGGTGGTGTACTGTTTTAGCAGGTCTTCCAGCACCTTTTTGAGGCCGTCCGCGTTTGTTTTGAGCTGCGGCAAGACGTCTTGTACAGTGCGTTCTACGAGAACACCATTGATCATACGAAAACATTTGCGATCACCTGGCAGTGGCTCGAGTGTCTCGAGCACAAGCCTTGGCCAAAGTCAGTAGATGTTGCTTGTATTGCACATGCTGCAGGGACACTTGGAGAAAAGACATTCTTGATCAAATGGAGGAAAATAGAACGAGGAAAATCAATACAAACGTACTTGTGTTCTTCGGCTTCAGTCTCAACATCACCAATCTTTTGTGCAATGGCTTGAAGAGTTTCTTTGTAGTTGGAGTATTGCGCCTGCAGCTCTAACGATTCATGTTAGCAGGCACATTAAAGGCAGTGTGATCGAGACATACCCTGCTGCTTTTTAGCAGAGACTTGTTGTGACATGTGGCAGATGTGATGGCCAGAAAGTTGATGCTTTTCGAATGACTGTCAACAGTCAGCTGCTTGAGGGAGCGAGCGGCGTTCGGGAAAGCCAAGACATGGAAACTAGCGTGATCTTCGTGATGATTTGCCTGTGGATGGCAACCGCATTCAAGGTCAATACAACAACACCAAGAAACATCGATTCAGATCATCACTGTTGACGAAGCGTCTACCTTGGTCATCATGCATCCCCATCTGCACACCAAAGACAACAAGAGTACGTCGGTCAATCGTTCCGCTTTGCAGACTCGCCTCTTCTGACCAGTGCTACTAGACTGCGAGGAGGTCATGAACGCCCTCGAAGAATGCCATGCGCGAGGATTCCTCTGGAAATCAATGGGCATGTGCACCAAAGCAAAGCACCAAGTCAACATGTGTCTGCGCGCCGAGCGCCTTGAACGGACCCGTCTGAACCGTGAAGTGGCCAAGGAGAAACGAGCAAAGATCGAGTCCGTCTGGGCCGAAATTGACGCCAACTCATAAAATACCCATCTTCAATCGAGTCTGATACAGCGAGGCGCTAGGCGTTACATGGACGGTCATTCAATACCATCTCAACTCTTTGGTTTTCTATTCTCTTTCTTCCAACAACATTACATCTCCCACTCGGCCATGTCTCGACGCAGACCACTGCCTAGTCCGGCCGTCCCGAGCCCTGGTCTTTCATCGTCCTCGACATCATCAGCATCGCTCTCGTCACTGTCTTCGATGCGGCCGGCCATGGGCCTGTCGTCGTCGCCATTAGCCACGACGACCTGTTTGTCTTGATCCTTGACCTGCAGACCCATGTCCTCCCTCAAATTCTGATATTTCTCGCCCGTTTCTTTCAAAGCCGCTTGAACCCGTACTTCTTCCTCGCCGATTCTTGTCTTTTCTTGGACAAGGTTTTGCATTTCGTTCGCTTTGGCGGCTCGACTCGTTTCCATCTCTTCCAATCGCTTCCGAAGTCTTTCGACCACATTATCCATGGTCGGGAGAGGGACAAGTTTCGGTGGTGTCTGAGGCCTGGTTGAATCAGGTCCTTGATCGCGTGCAGCATAGGTACCATGACGTGTTTGAGCGACTTCAAAGGCAGCGTTGCGCTCGGCTTCGCTTTCGTCTTCGTCTTCGTCTAAACTTTGACCCTCTGCATCGGCAATCATGGAAGCCATTTCTGCTCTGCGTTTGTGATCCTCTTCCCTTTGAGCCTTTCGGCCAAATGTCATTTTGCCATCCGTCGTGAAATCGTCGAATCCTTCCAGCATGTCCTCATCGTCGTGCACGAGGCGGGTCTCTGGGTATTTTTCTTTAGGCTTCAGAATCAAGCGACCTTGTTCATCCCGTGTAACAGCTTCGTCATCCTCGTCCTCATCATCGCCGTCGTCTTGCAAAGAAATAAAGTCGTTCTCTTTTGCCAAGCGAGCGCGTCGTGCCTTTTTCTCTTGGATCTCAGCTGCCGTGGGAATAGCGGTAGGGGGTTGGTATCGGGAGAGGTCGGAGCCGAATTTCGATCTGACATCGATAGCGTGATCCTCGACATCAGTGGTTGTGGCGGAAGCAACGTCCTTGGGGGTGGCCGGAGTGCTCTGCTTCAGCTCGTCAAGGTAATCTCTGCTGTAAGTCGGACGGTCTGAGGTGGAGTCGAAGCCTGGGCGAAAGGGCACGTCGGAGCGCTTTTCGGCGTTTCGTTGAATAGCGAGACGGGAGAGGTTGGAGCGCTTGGGAGTGACCAGAGCAGAGTCGTCGTCGTCGTTGTCGTCGGCATCGGAAGCGAATGAAGGACGAAGAGCTGAGGATTTGCGATGCTTTACGAAGGGTCTTCTGACAATGGATGAGGCTGAAGAGTCTGTTCTCGAGGCCGTCAGCCAGCTATCACAAGGAGCTTTGTCAGAGCTGGAAATGATGGAAATGATGGCGGGATCGGGCGAGGGCTTACCATTGTTGCTTGAGGGGTCCGAGGGGGCATCGTGGTCGTCGTGACCAATCTTCCGCGGCACGCGACGAGCAGCGAATGACTTTTTCATTGTGAAAGCGGGAATATTGTTTGTGGCCAGAGAGGTGGGTGGGATGGATGGATGGATCGAGAGTGATTTTGGAGAATGACGCGCGGGGACTTGATGGCAACTGGCCGCGGCCGTGCACAAGGCGTCGGCGACGCTGCAGGCCGCCCTCCGCCCTCTCTCTCGACTTTGATGCTGCCGCCGTCTCTTGGATGCACCACTAGATCCACGCGCAACCATGCCCCAAGCACAGCCCGAGTTGAAGAAGGTGAATCCCTTGCCGCCACCTTGTATGCGCCGCGCCTGACAAGCTTCCCAGTACCTCGACCGCCGTCTGTTTGTGCAGCTCAATGGCAGTCGCAAAGTCATTGGCGTCCTTCGCGGTTACGACGTATGTTTTGTCGACAGATCCATCGCCCACATCATCTGACCCGTTCTAGGTCTTCCTGAACATTGTCTTGGACGACGCTATCGAAGAGAAGGCTGGCGGCGAGAAGGTCAGAATCGGCCAAGTCGTACGTCCATTCAGAGCATCCAACCCATCCCTACAATCCCTGACCCATTCTGCCTAGGTCATTCGCGGCAACTCGGTTGTCATGCTCGAGGCTCTGGAACGCATGGACGAGCACGACCGACGATGAGCGACCCCGATCTCGTCCTCTATACCCAAAAGCGCCCTCCGAATGTGACTCGACCCTGGACATCGTCCGCCATCACATCGCGGCCTTACGCCGCACCTATCCACCACAAAACCCCCTGCAATGTTGGCATGGTGGATTCAAAGACCAACTATCCAGCCATGAAGGCAATTTTTATGACCTTTCTCGAGAGCGATCCCTTGAGCGACGCCTTGATGCTATGAACCGAAATTATACTGTTCAACTCCATTTCTCACGTCGCCTCTGCACTTTCCGTCCAATCTGTGTGAGGTATTGATGAACATCTAGATGCGTTCGCGTAAAGCCACACTCACTCTCATCTGTCGCTTTTGGTGCAAAGCTGCGCTCTGACATTCCATCCTTCTTGCCACACTTCACACTGTCTTATAGTGGCTGCGTGTAATATCTCAACCCAGAAAAGCGATGCCATGATTGCTAGTATCGTAGTGGATCTCATATCATTCCTACCGAGCTAATCTGTCTTTCACAGTCCTTGAACCAGCTATACTACAGTTTAGCCTTGCTGCCTTGTTTGGTTCGTTCTTTCTGGCATTTCTGCACCAGATCCCAGCCGACCGTTGCAAAGGGCCGCATCTGCACTGCGTACTCTATCGCGCGAGCACTGCTGGCCTGCCTAAGGGCATATCTCGCCGCGATGCCCTGCATGATGATGCAATTACGATAGATTCCAAACGCTTCACCCCATGTCATGTCTGGCCGCGGATCCCAACCAGCCACTTCTCGATACCACTCAATGCACTGTTGCTTTGTTGGCAGGCCGGGAGTATTGCCAGGCAGAAATGTTTCACTGCCTCGTCCGATTGATCGAGCAATGGGAGAGTCTGCAGTGGTGAACGGAGTAAGCAGGTTACTCAGATCCGAGAGAGGATGGCCTATTGTTGACATCTCCCAACTGCGTCAGTTAGTCCATGATCATTCTCGACTTCTCGTTGTGACTTACTCCAAAATTCCTATGACTTTGGGTTCTGTCTTGTGGAAGACTACATTGTCAATCTTGTAATCGCCGTGGACGAAAGTGCTGCGGTCTTGAGGTTGAGAAGTCTTGTCGCCAAAGAAGGAAACCATCTCGTCGAAATGTGGAATCTTTCCCACTGCTTCATGAGATTCGACATCAACGGCCTTGGCTTGAGCATCCTGGATGGTATTGAATGTGGCAAGCTGGCGGTCATAAAATCCGTTGGCTTTTCCATACGATGCAAGATTCACAGAGGCCGGAGCTACGCGATGGAATTTGGCCAGAGTCACGACTGCAGACCGCCACATCTCCTTTCTATCCTCAGGGCTGACGTCCGGTAGACATGGATCCTCGATAATCCTGCCGTCCAGGAACTCCATGATGTAAAAAGCTGTACCAATGACGGCATCATCTTCACACAGACAATATGTCTTTGGAACAGGGACGTCGGTAGTCTCCAGAGCATGTAAGATTCTGTATTCTCGTTCGACTTTGTGGGCTGTCTTGGATAGTAGCTTTCCCGGAGGCTTCTTGCGTAGCACGTATTGCTGCTTGTCAGAAGACGTCAAAAGGTAGGTAGGATTGGACTGTCCATATCCAAACTGTGGATCAAGGTTAACAGGATTGACCGTGTGAGTATCAAGCAATTCACCTGTTTGACATCGAGGGGTGTCTTGATTTCCGGGACGTGTTCATCAAGGTAGTCCTCGAGTGTTTTGATGTCTATAGGTTGTCGAATTGGTCCTGCCATTGCAATGATATGCTATAGGAGGATTTTTGAATCAAGACTTGCAGGAATAAATAGTAGGATGGCAGAAGATTGCATGCCGGGTCCGCAAGAGCAGACACAAGGGTCGTGGGGTAAGATACCGACCGAGCAACCTCGGTACGATTTTGGCGTCTTGGAGGTGGACAGGCACCGAGCTCGTGCAATTCTGACCACAAAACATGGTCATTCCAGCATTTTCATGTTGGAAATATTAGGTAGGCTACCAACGGTTGGAATGATCAGTTCGTTCACCCGGTCGTAGTTGCGAGCGATACAAAAAGGATTTGTGCATTTGCACATTCTATGAATGCCTACGACCAGTCAAGGTCCGTGCGCATGTTGTTTGTTGTCCAGATTGATGCCATCATGCTGGCGAGTCATGCCAATAGCTCGAATATACCATTGAAAACAAGGTCACAAAGTGAAAGTGAAGAAGTTGCAGCTGATCGGGTAAAGACGAAAGGCAAGATATGACCGTGTCGTCTCTGCAGGCAAAGAGCAAGACATGGTGGATGACTGGGTGGCATGGTGGACCAAGGGTCGCAAGTGCCAGGTCGGGCTGCAGCTGCATGGAGTCGTCAAGCACGCACATGCGGCGGCCTGATTTGTCTTTGTCTTTGTTTTTGTCTTGGATCTTCTCTCGAACTTGCCTCGTGTCTTGTGGTCTTGCTCTTGCCGCAAATATAAACCTTCCCAAAAGACCATGTCAACACCGCGGCAGCGCAGCCGACCGTCAATCTCGCCCATGCACAGCAATGATGCTTACCGCGAAGCCCGAGAAGCTTCGCTCAATGCCTTGACCGGAAACACCCCTCGATCACCATCAACCATGGCCGATATGTCTGTCGCCTTGGGCGACCTGGTCAACGTGCCGGGCGACATGTATGGCACTGTCAAGTTCGTCGGTCCTGTCAGGGGCAAGCAGGGCAAATTCATCGGTGTCGAACTGGCGCGCGAGTTTGCTGCCAGAGGAAAGAACGACGGCGACGTCGACGGCCTCCGCTACTTTGACACGGACATTCCTGGTGCAGGCATCTTTCTGCCTGTCCACCGTGCAGAGAAGCGCCAGTCTCCAGCACCTCCACGTTCCGCTCACCCTGCTACCCCTAGCACACCCTCGCATCATCGTCTGGACTCGTACACTCCTCCCACGGCCGCCATGCCCAAGTTCTCTCAGTCCATGGGCCCTGGCGCCCGCCCTCCCAGCCCCTTGACAAAACTAAAGTCTCGCCGCCCTTCACTGCCACGCCCCGAGTCTCCCTTTCGCAAACAGCCCAATCTGGTCCCAACTCCTGCCCGTAACTTTTCCATGAGCCAAAGATCCGCTGTTCCTCCGCGCTTTACCTCCAGTCCCGCACCGCCTCAGTCTACAACTCCTCGTGCCGCTAGCCGCTCGGCTGCCCCATCTCGTCCATATTCACGTACTGGTTCTCGTGTCGGTAATCGGCCCTCTACCAGCTCTGCCGCCTCAATAGCTAGACGCTCTCCTTCTCGTCAGATCACCGTCGACCACGAAGGAGAGGTACAGAGACTGCTCGTCCAGTTGGAGGAAAAGGACAGACAATTGCAGGAGCAAGCCGGATCGCTCGCAGAGATGGAGGCCAGCTTGAAAGAGATCCAGGAGTTGATGCCCGCCAATGGTACCGATGGCGATGCAGAGAACAATTCCGATGTGTTCGAACTACGTCAAGCTGTCCACGAAAAGGACGATAAGATTCAGTCTCTCATTGACGAGTTTGATGCTCATCGTGCAGACTTCCGCAGTACAATTGATACCTTGGAGCTTGCTTCGGCCGAGACCGAGCGCGTGTATGAAGCCAAGATCGCGGATCTCCTTGCTGAGCTTCAAGAGTTGCGTGAGCTCGGTCACAGTCGCGAAGATGTTGAGAATGTCGCTCGCCAACTTAAGGGGCTGGAGGAGCTTGTCGCTGAACTTGAAGAGGGCTTGGAAGATGCTCGACGTGGTGAAGCAGAAGCTCGAGGAGAAGTAGAGTTTTTGAGGGGAGAAGTTGAGAGGGGACGCAGTGAACTAAGACGCGAAAGAGAAAAGGCCGCTAAAGCGCTTCAAGGAGCCAAAGAAGCTGAAGGCAATGGGTCCAGAGACAAGGATGTTGAGCTCAAGGATGATGAGATTAGAGGTCTCAAAGCCATTATACACTCACTCAGCTCTGGACCAGAGGCAAGCCCTATGGCACGTCAAAGCCCTGCGTCTGGTCGCTTTGCCGACCCGGAAGAGTTGAAGAGAACGCAAGCCACCGTTCAACAGCTCGAACGTGAGAAGTCAGAACTTCAGGGACTAATCGATCGAAAGGCATATCGAGAGGAGGAACTCGAACGCGCTGTCGAGCAGCTCAGACGAGCAGCTGAGCAGGAGAGAAATAGCATCATGAACAACGAAGCTGCCGCAGAAGAGATGCCTCGTCACCGCTTGGCCAGATCCCCGGAGGCTGTTGGATCTCCCAACCAACCGAAACTTGGAAATGCAAATGACCGAGAGACCGGCGGTAGTCATGACGCTTCGCGAGAGCACAAGCATGCGGAAGAGGAATTGTCTCGAAGCATGCGTGGATTGGATGTTTCCACGCCGAGCAAGGACAAGTACAGCGACATGCTCGAGGCTCCTGCGCCACTTTCTCTGAGAAAGACGTTGAGCAACACTAGTAGGACCAGTGGTGTGGAGGAGAGCAAAGAGGGTCAGAGTGCACCCACGGCAGAGACAGATGCTGATAAATGGTGTGCGCTTTGCGAGAAGGACGGCCATCTGGCATTCGACTGCCCCGATGAACAGTACTAAACCGCTTTAAGGCCATAGAACAAAGATTAGTCTGTAGTGATACGATGTACCAAATCTCGATATTCAAGTCGGTCATGGCCAAACATCAACACTCAACAGTTAGCGGTAAAGCGAGTGGTGTTGAAGGAGCATCAATTCATAACTTCATTTCTCTTTCCCGAGGACAAAACACTAACTGCATTACGATCCCTCCCTTCTCAGGATACGGACCTTGGTGTCCTCGGCGCTGCTGCTCAGGAAACCCACTCCGCTGTCGGCCTCCGACCCAGGACCTCTCTCCTGCATCTGCTTCACATGCTCCTTGTCATAACTGCTGGGGTCAATGCCCAAGATGCCGCCAACGTTATTGCGATCACCGGGCACGCTAAACTCGCGGAAGGCATAGCGCCACTCGTTCAAGAATTGGCGGACTGCTTTGCCGACCTTGTCTTTGCCGTTTTTCGAGTGGTGCCCGGTTCCGCAGATGGCGTAGATGGGCTTGCTCGAAGAACTGTGATCGAGCAGGCAAGACGTCAAGTATTGGACGGCCTCTTCAGGATGGAGACCTAGAGAATGGTCGTTAGTGAAGCTCATGTCAGACTAGACCGATGCGATTGCGTACCGTGTAAATCAACAAAGAGTTCCTTGCCAACACCAGAGTTCTTGTTCCGCTCTTCATACAGACAACGGGCTGCCTCGCGATGTGCTTCTTTCATGGCTAGATTCTCATTATGACCTCTGAGACTGAGTGCTTTTGCACCGCGGGCATCATTACGGTTCCACGCTTGAGCTGCACTCTGCAAGAATTTGTTGCGCAGACCGCCGTGCTTGAATGCTTCGGCTCGCGCCTTGAGGTATGCCTTGTTTGCAAAGTCTCCGGTTTCCAGCCAGGGAATGTGCTCAGGCGCTGCTATGGCCATTGCAGCTGTGCTGTTCTCACGGGATCCAGCGCTAGATTTGGTAGGTCTCAGGCCTCGTCGGGATTGGACCTGAGGGCTGGGTGAGGGAGTCATGCGTACGACGTCGGCCAACGATGAGGGCGTGGGCAGGGGACTCTCCTTGTTAGCACCGTGCCCATGGCCTCTCTTTCCGTGGCGACGAGAAGATCGTGAAGCTGCCGCGGAACCCAGTGTAGGAAAGGCTTCGTCGTCATTAACGGCCAAAGTCGAGGGGGTGGCAGTACGGGATTGGTGACGACTTGAGGGCCGTGAAGAAGAGCGGACGCTTGCGTTGCTTGAAGGTACAAACATGGCAAATGGGTTTAGTGTAGAGACAGCAGAGGGCTGAGGTGGGATAGAATTAAGCAGAGAAGGGTCATAAGATTGGTCATAGGGATTAGAGTTGGTAGGTTGCAGAGCAGGAAAAGAATCGTAGTCTTGCAGCTGGAAGTTTGGCTGGAGAGCCTGAGTAGGCGGCGTAGCGGTTTCATCCATGGTCAATCTAGTCATCAGAGCAGAGGGGTCGTGAGAGAAGATACAAGATTCACCAGCGAGACAAGTACCCGCTAACCAGTACCTAGAAAGTCGGAACGTGTTAAGAGACGGTTCAAGTCAAGGGCTTCACACAGAAAGGGGCACGATAAACATACTTGCAGATGTGGTTGGTGAGATCATGACTGAAACGGCAATCAGCCCTAGCACAGTGACCCGAAGAGAGCCAGTACTTGCACACGATGCCACTCTTTGCCTGACTAGAAGGGGTAAGAGGGCGCGAAGTAGGGTCCATGGACTTTCCGACGAGATATGTACGGGTCTGGGCCTCTGTTGCGGCTAGAGATTGAGAGTCGGTCAAGGCCATGATGGTCTGACTAAAGTCATAGCCGTTGAGCTGGAGGACGTGCTCAAGCTCGTCGTCAGACTTGTCGTCACGCAGGACGGAACGAAGCATGTCGTAGGTCGACATTTCGACCATCGAAGGCTGGACCCACTCGGGAGAGTAGGGGCCAAAGGACGAGTCGCCGAAGGAAGCGTTGCTACTAGCATCGTCGTTGACTATCCAGTCGACATTGTCGCTCCCATAGTCACCGTATTGTTCGGTCGAGGGACTGGGTTCACTGAATTGGTAGGCACTCAAACTGGGGCTGTGGGGGATCTGGGGAGTGGCAAAGGCAAGACGCGGCGAAGGGCGCGGCGAGGAGAAGGGCGAAGCGGTCGAAGACTTTGTGCGCGAGAACTGAGGAGGGGCATTGCCAAAGCCGGGCGGAGGATGGATGGTGGCGCTCTGGGGTCGCGGCGAGTTGGTGGCAGAGGCGGAGCGGGCCTGCCAGGGCGCCGGAGAGGCACGGCGGATGGCGGTGGGGCGCAGAGGCGGCGGCGAGGTGGAGCCCTCGGTGTGTTCGCGATGGCGCCACAGCACAGCCAGCACGGCGTCCTCGAGGGCCTTGCCCGTCAGGTGGGCGTGTTGGCGGAGGGCGTCCTCGACGCCGTCGGCCTTGTCGTCGTCGGGCAGGGCGGGATCCTGCAGCACGGGCAGGCAGATGTCATAAAGCGTGTCCGACACCATGGTCGAGTTATGCGTCGAGCATTGGGAGGATGGGCGGAGAGCAAGAGGTCGATCGAGACGGTGAATGGAGCGTGTCGCGCGAGGCTGACGTCTATTGGTCAGCCCGGCGTGATTGCCCTGTTGCATGTGAAGCTCCCGCCCGCACCTTCGAGCAAAGCTTCCGGAGCCCTCTGCAACATCGACATCGTCGCCGCCCGTCATGGCCGCCGCCGCCGCCGCCGCCGCTGCTGCTACCATCTCGCACGACATCCTCAACCCGGCCGGCGCGCCCGTCCCCGACCTGTCCTTCCTGCCATATCTCAAGTCGGCCTTTCCTCCCTTCGGCTTTCCCAACAAGCACAATCGCCCGACGTGCTCTGCCTACAAGAACGGCCACTGCCCTCTCGGCCCCGCCTGCCCTGACAGACACTACACTCCGCCCAACGAGCGCTCCGGCATTGGCCATCTCATCTGCAAGCATTACCAGCGTGGCCTCTGCAAGAAGGGCGACCAGTGCGAGTTTGCTCACACCTTCGACCTGCGTGGTGAAAGAGAATGCAAGGAGTTTAGTCGCTTCGGCCTCTGCCCTCAGGGTGACGAGTGTGCGTGCCCACACGCCTCCTTCTGCCTGTTCTTCTGCTGACCTTTCTCAGGCACATATCTCCACATCGCCCCCACTTCTCCTCTGCGCATCTCTCCATGCCCGCACTTTGCCAGGGGCTTCTGTCCTCTAGGCCCGTATTGCAGTCTACGCCACATCAAACACGCCGCCATCTGCCGCTTCTACCTTGCCGGATTTTGTCCCAACGGCCGCGCTGGGCCGCCCGACAGAGACAATGTCGTTTCGTGCGAACACGGTGCCCACCCCAAGTGGATCGACGCAAAGGACTTGAAGAAGCCCGAGCCCCGTCGTGTCAAGCCTGAAGAAGAGCTACGCAGAGAGCAAGAAGAGCGTGAGGAGGAATTCTTCGCCGAGGAGGAGAAGCGCCGCGAAAGATTCGAACGAGGTGAAACTGGTGGTGGCCGCGGCTGGGGTAAACGCAGAGGCAGGGGACGAGGCGGCTGGAGAGGACGTGGTGGCTGATTGCTCAATCTTTGACAACAGCCCACATATCACTGCACCACACCACGAACACAGACCCTATGGCCATGTTCGCTGCCCAGCGCCGGATTGAGAGTCCAATCCCACCGGATCCAATGCTCCTCTCCGCGCGCCCAAGCACAAGTCCAAGGGTACACCCGTCAAGGGACAAGGACTTCAGATGATGCTCATGACAGCATCCATGTTTGAAGGCACCGCATCAATGCGCCTCAAGGCATGTGAAAAAATCATGAATGCATCGAGAATGAACGAGCATATCATATTCAACACCCATCATGACAGTAGCACGATTAGCCACGACACTACAATCAATACAGATCGATTACCAAACCTTCTATATCCGTTTCAAATTCTGTGACAATTAAACGTGATATCATCCTGGAGACCCTTTTTCCACCGATGGTAATAAACACTCCGCGTGACTCAACCTCCTCCACAACACCACCTAATTGCCAATCATGCTCAAAATCGCCGATATCCTATCTGATCTGACCTCCCTCCGAGTTGGTGTATGTTGTCAAAATGCAACTAAGAACAAAAAGAACAAAAGAAAAGCTGAGAAGAAATGTGCATGACAGGATCCTGCTGCCGCCATGCATGTAGTCCTGGCTCGACCACCCGCCACTGCTACCGACATTTCGTCACAGCAGCTCGCAAGGGCTCAAGACACAAACGACTCGGATGTCGATCTCGTTCGTGCAAGGGATCTTCTTGACTTGCATGCCAACGTCAAGCTCGCTCACCGCGCTGGTCTCGACCAATCCTTACTCGAAGCTCGTCAACAAGTCACAATCGCTTTGAACTCTGTCTGATGTCTCGCATCTTGGTCCGTAGATGGGACATTTGTGTTTGTGGGACCTTCCAACCAACATCGCAGCTAGAGCTTTGTTCCTGCCCTAGCTAGCTTGCGTGCTGTCGAATGTACTGTATCGATTGATGCAAGGCTGACCGACGTGAGCAAGCTTAAGGTATCTACACAAACAGTCACAGCATGCCTCATTTCATCATAGGGAGTGCATCAATTAGGAATGATTATAGGAGCATCTGTATCAGTATCTGGAAACCACTGCAGTTGCAACGTTGCTTCCTTGCCCTCCCAGTAACACTCGCAAGACATATTTACCTCCGAGTTTGGTGACCCAGAACTTCCTGAGCTTGTCTCTCCAGTGCCTTCTGTGAGTACCCTCTGCTGGTTCGAGGACAACAACGTGAGTGTCGCGTCTGACAAAAACGTCTGGAGGAGCTGTTCGCATGCTCGCGACTGACGAAGTGGCGTGAATCTCGTGTCTGAGTTCTGGAGCTGACTGTGACGAGACGAGGACAGGAACACCTTGACTCTGCGCTGAAGTCATTGGTAAAGGTACCACAGGAGCGGCAGCAGGGGCTGTTGTTGTACTTGTTGTAGCGACGGCGACAGTGGGCGATGAAGCTACTGACGTTTCCTTCTTGGATGTCTCTACGAGAACCGTGGAAGGCGTAGCGACGATCTTAGGAGATGCGGCAGGTGATGTGGGAGCCGATGTCTCCTTCTTGACCGTCTCGACAACCACTACGGTAGCGGTAGGTGGTGCTGCTGCGGTGGTGCTAGGCTGAGTAGGAATGACAATTGGAGATGGAGCTGCCGATAGTTTTGGCGACGAGGCAGTCTCCGAGGCAGCAATGACAACTGGAGATGCCGGAGGTGGAGACGGAACTGGTTCAGGGACGACAACAGCAACAGGAGGGGCTGGCGGTGGTGACGGAGGCTTTGGGTCAGGAGCTGGCGGTGGCGCAGCCTTTTCGAGAGTTGGTTCTGCTGCCGGAACTGCAACTACGGAGCCCTCATGACTGGTGACAACGATTTCTACAAGACGGTCAGTGGCTAGCCATCATTGTGATGAATGAGTCTCTTACGCTCTGCTGGAGGAGGAGAAGGAGCCTTTGGCGGATCTGCTGGTGGCAGAGGATCAATCGAGACTTTTGGCATCGGCTCAGGAGGGTTGTCCATTGCGATGATGATGCTGATAATGTTTCGGCAGCAGAAACGAACGAAAGGCTGAGCAGAAGAGAAAGAGATGATGGAGTAAAGAAGCTGGGCTGATGATGGAGTGTGTGGTCGAAGATGCAGAGAAGGAGAGACAACAGACACAAGATCGTGTCAATGGAGGAGGAATCAACAGCAGTGGATGTTCGCAGCACCTTCCCTTCAAGAGACTCTGACGAGTACTTTGATCATATACGGCACGCTGATTCGGATCAGGAAGCAGCTATGCTTTCCAGCCCAGCCTTCGTTCTTGCATATATACTGACTGCTCTTGCTTTGGACAGTCGGCCGACCTATATCCCCTTTTACGCGCATTGAAGCCAATTCTCCGCCGCTTTTTGCCTTCAGTGTATCAATCAGAGGTTGGCTGGGGCATAACTTATGCATTCCGTTTTTTCTTTCAGGCAGAGTTTCCAACGATGATATCACAAACGACAGAGAGATTCTAGACAATGCCGTGGGCGCTGATTGTGAACCATCGAGCAAGTAGAGAGTTCCTTATGTCGATGGTCTGCCGTATGCTACGCGTATGCTTACCTAAACATGGGACTTGCATGAGGAAGCTCGATAGTGGTGCTTCGGATGCCATCGTGTCAGCCTCGTACTTCTCATGATATGTGTATCTTGCTCATGCCCGCAGGAACGATGTTCTGAAATTGGTTTCATGTGCAGAGTGGGCGACAGAGATTAGCTGAATGTTGTTTGACGAGTGATGGAGCGATGGGTGGGTCCTGTATGAGTAGTCAAGGCCGAGTGTGGGGAAGTCGCGTGGAGAACCAGGCCTGATCAAGCAGCTTGCGATTCGGTCCTTCAAGCATCCATTCTGTCCAGACCAACAACTTTTTCTGCCGACTCATACCACCTGCACACCACCATGGCTGACAATGCGCCAGCCAACGCGACTAGCACCGACCAACCAGGACGTCCCTATTACGAAAGTCTGCGAAGTACCCTCAAAAGCACACTTGCAAAGAAACGCCAACTCGACGAGCAACTCCAAGCACTGGAAGATAACATCTACAAGATGGAGAGCAGCTATCTTGAAGAGACAAATGGTGCTGGCAACATAGTGCGCGGTTTTGATGGTTGGGTCAAGGGAGTCGTCGTGGGAGGAGACAAGAAATCAGTGGACGATCGCAAGGCTCGCGTCAGGGTTCGCGATGAAGACCGCATCTTTTCGCGGAGCTCCATGTCATGGATCAGAGTATGTCCGGTCTTGTGACATTTTCTGTCGACCAAGTGGCTAAGTTGTGAACTACAGGCTCAGGATTCGGATCTGCCAACATCAGCCACAAACACTCCCTCACACGCGCCTACGCCGGCATCGTCAGTACCTCCTCAGTTGGCTTCGAGGGAAAGCAACCATCCTACCCCAAGCAGTACTGTATCCAAAGCGAACAGCAAGAAGAAGAAGGCAGCTGCCGAAAAGGACGATGATGAAGACAACAAGCCTGCAAAGAGGATGAAGATCACCTACGGCCGCGAATGATGTGTTTTGTGTGTTTCAAGTTGCTGCGTTCAAGCGGGAGTCAAGACATGAATATGAATGGGCAGGTGGGAATTGGGCGTTCAGGGTGCTGGCCTTCCACGGAAGCGCATTCAACACATTATTTTACGAACACTTCGCAAGCACGAAGTCCGATACGAATTTATGCAAAACTAGGAAGCACAGTTATTGCTTGATATCGACTTCTGTACGAGTATTCTGGAAACACCGTCTTCAAGTATCCCCATTGATGTTTGATTGTGTTTGCTTGACCGAACCCGATCTCGGCCCAGGCTTGAAGCAACCGATCATCGGTGGCACCTCTTGGATTATTCTTGCGACCAGTAGTCACAACTATAGAAGTAGACATGACATCGGAGGTGGAAGAGGATCTATTCTTATTTGGTTATGGGTAATACGCTTGTCCCACAGCATAGCAACAACCCAGCTCTCACACCAAGACAACCAGGAGTCTGATTTGGAAACCACCGCCACATTTCGACCTAAGAATACCTGGTTATGTCGAAGGATACGTGCGACGCTTTTGGCAGGCAAGGTATGATATACACTCGATTTCAACTTGCAATGCCTCAATAACGGGCTTGCAGTGAAGATCATCGTGGAACACCAGAGGCTCCTGGCCGAGTTGTTACATTGATTGACAGATCACACTGGGAGACCTTGACCGACCAGGTTTGTTCATCGAGCATGAATCGTAAGTATTAGCAGCTTACAAGCCGTAGCATTCGGATGCACCACTCTTGACATGGGGTGTCGCTTATAGGGTAAGCTGATTCTTGGTGTTCACCAGCACCAGACATGTTTCGTACAGGACATTGGCTCAAGTCAACAGCTACGAGAATTATTTATGTTTCTCACAAGAGCAATGCTGACCAACATCTGGTAGATACCTGGACCACATGTAGCAGAAGTTAGGGCATATCTCGACATCCGTGAGATTAATGGTTACAGTGTTCAGGTACGCATTATTTTCGTTTCACTCTTCACGCTTGACTCCTGTACTGATCGACCCGTAACTCCAGTATACTCCGTTCCATGTCTCGAAAGCATATGCGGCTTCACACAATCTGCCAGCGCCTATCAAATGTCTGGTCTATGTTGGACTTCCGGATAACCCACAATTTTTGGGTCCTCAAGATCTTGACAATCTAGCAGAACACATTGTGAAGAGCAGAGGCCCTAGTGGCGAGAACAAAGACTATCTCTATGGACTCGACAGGGCTCTGATGGAGCTTGGAGGAGAAAGCGAGGATGAGCATGTACACGATTTGGCAAGACGCTGCCGAGAAATCGAAGCCAAAGATTCGGAAAAGATCGGGAAGCAAACAGATGCCAATGCGGTTGGAACAGAGCTGAAGAAGGTGGGAAGCACGGATGAACAGGAAGAAATCGAGAAGTAGTACGCACAGCTCAATAAGGCGCAAGATGTATATTTCAATGCATGAACCGCATCGAGGTGAAGAGGGCAGTGGTGCGGAAGGTTTGCAGATGGGCACAGGCGGCTGCGGAAGCAAGCGAAGCTCCGTGGAAAGTCAAACGGTGTATGCGGAGGTAGATGATGCGAATCTCATAACGTGTTTGGGTGCAAGAATAAGGGGAAAGTTGCATTCTTCCGTCCAATGTTGTCGTCCTGAGTATATTCGCATCTGTCGACATGCGACAAGAGAATGCGGCCGCATGGAGCGACGTCCCGACCTCGGTGCTACAAGCAGAACTGCTACGCCGCCAGAACAATGACGAGCGGCCTGCCTGTGGAAGAGCCGGCACTGCCAAAGACTACAACATGCCTCTGCATGTCTTTGCTCTGGTCCTGATCCTGGTGCTCAGTACTCTTGGTCAGTCTGGCTGCCGAACTCACAATGACTCGGTACTGACTATGCTACAGCATGCTCGTTTCCGCTCCTCGTTCGAAGGGTCCCTCGTATGCCCGTGCCTCGTCAATTCCTCTTCCTCTCAAGGCACTTCGGCACTGGTGTCTTGATCGCAACCGCTTTTGTTCATCTTCTGCCTACCGCCTTCACCTCTTTGACTGATCCATGTTTACCATCTTTCTGGAACAAAGGATACCCGGCCATGGCTGGCTTCATTGCCATGATATCTGTCATGGTCGTTGTTGGCATAGAGATGTTCTTTGCTACCAAAGGAGCTGGTCACTCGCATTCTAGTGAATACGTAACGCCTGGCGAACAACATGAAGACATGGCTCCGCTGAGAAGGGGCAGTCACGATGGTTTCTCGAGGCCACGCCATCGGCGTAGCGACAGCTACCGGCCCTTCAGCCAAGGGCAGATCGGAACGGACGGGGATGCTGCTGAGGATACAGTGTTGCAGGATGCTTCGCAGTGGCAAGAGGGTGGAAACTACAATGACACGGAACCTCTGGCACACAAATCTCGTGTTAGCACAGACGACACGGGCAGCAATTCGGATCTTGACTTGGACGAACTGGACCCGCATGTGAATGGCAACGGAAGGGCATCCAACGGGCATGCACATATCGAGCCAAGCCTGGAGCGGAGTGGCTCGCCTTCAGACCAACAGCAGCAACAGAAGATGCTGCTGCAGTGCCTGCTGCTGGAAGCAGGTATCCTGTTCCACAGTGTCTTCATCGGCATGGCAGTGTCTGTGGCGACAGGCACGTCATTTATCGTCTTGCTAGTAGCCATCTCATTCCACCAGACGTTCGAAGGACTGGCACTGGGGTCACGAATCGCAGCCATCACCATCTTCCCAAAGCGGTCTCCTCGACCGTGGCTAATGGCGCTCGCGTATGGAACAACTACGCCGTTGGGCCAAGCGATTGGACTGTTGGTGCACAATCTCTACGACCCGTTCAGTCAGACTGGACTGCTCATGGTGGGTATCATGAATGCCATCAGCAGTGGGCTGTTGTTATTTGCAGGGCTGGTGGAGCTGTTGGCAGAAGACTTTTTGAGCGATGAGAGTTATGAAGTGCTCCGGGGACGGAAACGACTACAAGCATGTGGTGCAGTAGTGGCTGGAGGGTTGCTCATGGCTCTGGTCGGTGCATGGGCATAGGCGTTCAAAGCGAAACATGTAACGTTACTGTACAGCAAGTATAGAGAGATGTAGCCAAAGAGCAATTGTCGGGCAGCGAAACGATATTTAGAGTTGACTCGATGAGAAAGGCGGGCGGATGCATGATGGCGACAAGTCCAAGATCGGCAGAGCACTGGAGATGAGGAGCACTAACTTATTAGCCTCTAGCCTCGTCGTCCCTTTCGTTGTCGCATCTTGCATCTCGGCTGCTGCGAAGCGACAAAACAACACAGGCGTGCCAACTCGTCTCACGACCGTCTCTGTTCTTCGATCATTCATTAGCGTGCACGTCTCAGTGAAGCGCGGTCGGCGTCCATCTCTCGGAAAAGCGAGCCGTTGGTAGCGCTCGACGTCTCTGCCTCTTGTTTCGGCGCCACTCGTCTCCAACTCCTTGCTCGCCCTCGTCAATTGGCAGTGGTATGCCGCTCTAGCAAATCGCTCAAATGTCTGCCACGACGACGACTGCGTCGCCCGCAGTCCCTACTGCCTCGGCGACCAACACGGCCTCTTCGGGTGGAGGCAGCGGTCCCACCAGCTCACCTCTTCTGTTCTTTGTCGCTCTGGGCTTCGGCGTCGTCTTCACCAACCTGTGGTACCGTACCATCCTTCCCTTTGCCGTGCCAGCCATGTCTTCTGACGAGTCGCCCTAGGATCATTGTCGGTGTCAAGTACTGCTTCCGCTACAATCAACGCAACCGCCAACGCGCCCTCGGTGAAGATGGCAACCCTATCGATCTCATGGCCATGCCTCGCCCCCACAGACGTCGCAGAGAAAAGAAACTCATGACCATGGACGAGGTGAACGAGCGTTTCCCTCTCACAAAGTACAAGATCTGGAGAGCATCACGCGAGGCTCACGGCCTGTCCACTGCTGGCGGTGTCAGTGCCGCTCCGAGTCGCGCTCCCAGCATCAGACACGATCACTCGTCCGGCCCTCCCGATCTTACTACTCTGGAAATGGCTCAACACGATCACATCATCGCAAATACCGCTGCCTCGTCAACTGCTCCCGTCACAAACTATGACAAGGTTCCTCTAGAAAAGACAGAGACTGTTGCATCATCCCTTCACGACCACGACCACGAGTCTGATGACGAGGACGACCCTATTCGTACTGCCGCGCCTCCTGACATGGTTGCACCTCCTGGAGACACTTGTGCCATCTGCATAGACAACCTTGAGGATGACGACGATGTTCGTGGCCTCAGTTGTGGTCATGCTTTCCATGCTGCTTGTCTGGATCCCTGGCTCACCTCTCGTCGCGCATGTTGTCCCTTGTGCAAGGCCGACTACTATGTCCCAAAACCTCGTGCTGCTGAAGATGCCCACGAGACCAATCGCAGAGATCGCGGTCTAAGAATGCCGCAGAACCCTGCTGCTGCTTGGATCGGTGGTCGTAGGTCAGCCAATACGGGCAGAAGGCGCATGATGCTTGCCGGCCCAAGATTCTTGGTCGCTGAGCCTCACACCGATCAGCACGGTTTTCCGCAGGTCGTGCACAGAGGTCCAGGTCCTGGAGTACGTCATGAATCCCAAGGCGGATTCGTCAGCCGGTTATCTCGATTCTCTAATCCCTTCCGACGTGGAAACGGTTCGAATACTGCGCAGGCTCATACGCCCAATCCCACGCCGGCTGATCTTGAAGCTGGAAATTCAAGATAGTCTTGAGAGAATGCAACATACCCCTTGTTCTTTGGTCTTTCTCTTGTGGCGAAACATTCTTGGGTCACACCGGAACAACAGCAACGGTTCGATTATGGAGTCACGGTGTTTGATATCAAGCTTGCGGGTTAGCGATATGGAGGTCAGGCAATGGTCAGACGGCTTGTGGAAGGTTGGGGCGCTGAATGCTGGATTTTTCTGGAGTGGTTGTATTTTTTCGTTTTGGGCTTATGGTTACGCTACACAGTCATTTGTAACATCGAATCCGATGTCATTCTCGTTTACCTCAAGTCCAACGTGATGCTCGAATTCGCATGCTTGAAAAGACGAAACCCTACATCTCACCACACTGAGCGATAGATACGTCTTGGATCGGCTTGTCCGTCACATTGGTTCTGACATTCTCGATCTTTCGCACAACATCCATGCCGTCGACGACCTTGCCAAAGACAACATGCTTGTTGTTGAGATGAGGTAGCGGTACAGTCGTGATGAAGAATTGGCAGCCATTCGTGTTTGGGCCAGAGTTCTAGGGTTCCTCATTAGTCTTGTGTAACGATACAGTAACACAGTTGTATGTTTTTGCTATGCAATATCCCATCCAGGCATGTATGTCATGCTGCTGAGGTGTAGAGAGAGAGAGAGAGAGAGAGAGAGAGAGAGAGTACTTACAGCCATGGACAGCAGACCAGCGACGTCGTGTCGCAAGTTGAAATTCTCATCAGCAAAGGCCTTGGTGCCGTAAATCGAGGCCGAACCAGTGCCATCGCCATTCAAAAAGTCGCCTCCTTGGATCATGAAGTTTGGAATCTGTTGTCACAGACGTAAGCCTTTTTGGGTCTTTGTGGACTTGGGATCTCGCAGAGAACTCACCACGCGGTGGAACTTGCATCCCTTGTAGCCTTGAGGGTGTCCAAGGTGGTTTTTGGTCTCGCCTGTGCAGTATTGGCGGAAATTTTCGGCAGTCTTTGGCGCGACATCTTGGAAGAGCTCCATCTTGATACGACCCAGAGGTTCGCCGCCTAGGGTGATGTCGAAGAAGACGACAGGATTGGGCGATGCTGATGCTGCCATTTTGAGATTCGTGTGTAGATGTTGTTCTTATGTTGGTGTTGGATATAGATTTCCGTTTGAATTAACGAAGCAATGTCAGCTAGCACGCGTATGTTGTGTTATGAAAGTCTGGCAGGAGGCAGAAAAGCTTTGGTTGTTGCCAAAGTCCTGTGAATGATGTTCCGGCGAGCGTCCGTAACATGAAGTCAATCATACTGTCATGTCAGATTGAATCAAGACTTGCATATCACACAGAATACTGAATTGACCAGGCATATATTATTTGGAATGCAAACATATATATTCTAGTCTTGAGGCACTGTTTCTCCGGCAGATGATATGTTTGGGAGTCAGGGTGATGCCCCCATCTTGTAGCTGCCCCGCTATGACATCAAGCTCGTGCCGTTTCCAAGGTCCGCCATGTTGCTCGACCTTCATGTTCTATTCATCCTTCTTGCAATCACATCCATCAGACAAAATCCAACTCACATATTTGAAAAAGTACGTATTACACTGCAGTTTTCAGTGAAGGAACGAAGCTCAATCTGACACTGCCTTTCACAGAATCTATCATCATGTCTTACGGAAACGATCGCTACGGTGGTGGTGACGACAGCAACTACGGTCGACGCGACGAATATAGCGACAACAACAGAAGAGGAGATTATGGTAACTCTGGCGAGTTCGGCGGACAGGGTCGCTCAGACTATGGAGGAAATGGCCGCTCCGACTACGATGGCCAAGGTCGCTCCGACTACGGCGGACAAGGACGCTCTGATTACGGCGGTCAAGGTCGCTCAGAATATGGCGGTCAAGGACGTTCCGACTATGGTGGCCAAGGCGATTCCGGCTTCGGGAGCCACCACCGCCGTGACGACGAGCCCGGATACGATGACCGTAGAGAGGAGCTGAGAAACCACGGCCAGTCTGGCTATGGATCCGTTGCTGGCCCCGGCGGCTATGGCAGAGGACAAGAAGGCTATGGCGGTCCTGGAGGCCGTGTTAACTCTGACAACCCAGAAACCAGATATGGCTCTGGCTACAGCGAAGGCGACCGCTACAACGGAGGTAACAACAACGGAGGCTATGGTGGCGGCAACAGCGGCCACGGTCACTCGACTGGTACCTCTTATGGCGATGTTCCTGGTGGCTCTGACGACTACTCGTCTGCAGCTCACACTGCAGCTCAGCACGCTGGTGGATCTGGAGACTCGAGCTTGTTCAGTACCGCTCTGGGCATGCTCTCAGGTCGCAAGGCACAGCAGGAAGACGTCGACGAAGACGACGCCATCAGACAGCATCAGCAGTTCTACGGGGGAGGCGGTCAGCCTCAGCAGGCCAGCTCTGGTAGCATGGGTTCCGCTGCCGCTATGCAGGCTCTCAAGATGTTCAACCAGGGAGGCAGCTCGTCTGGCAATGGACCAAAGAGCCAGAACGACTTCATCGGTCTCGCCATGTCCCAGGCTGCTAAGCTCTTCGGTATGTACATTTTGATATCTCGCACGTCAACTCGGTTAACATATATACAGATCAGCAAAGCTCGCAAGGCAATGTGCACCAGCAGGCCTCCAAGCAAGACGCCGTTGCGTCTGCAGCTCAGATGGCTTTGAAGATGTACATGAAGAGCCAGGGCGGTGGCAGCAGCGGCGGCAGCAGCGGCCTCATGGGCCTTATGAGCAAGTTCATGTAAAAATGATGACAAAACACGACATGATGCAACATGCTTAGCATAGTTACGAATATGATAAACGCTTCTTGTTTCTTATTTAATGAGCTCAAGGCTCGCCGTTAGCTTTCTCTCAACAACAGTTGTACTTTTGTCGTTGCTTGTGGCTCATCGAGAGCATGTGTATAGACCGTATGGCCCTGTCGAGTTACCTACTGATCGCTGGACCGCCATCCGCTGCGCCCGCAACTCGGCTCTTCAACTTCAGATACCCTTTATTCCCATTGTCGCCCGTCCCTTGTTCAAACTCGGATGTCCGTTTCGACGTGGAAGAGATCTTCGAAGCCGTTGGTCGAGAACCCCTAGAACCGCCGACGAGTACGGCTTGCTCATCCTCTCGTTCGTAATCGAAATCGTCCCCGGATATGACCTCCCATTCTGCGCCCGACATGTCTTGGAAAAGAACCTGCTTGATCTTGTCAAGAAAGCGTGTGAATGAAGCAGACCTCCAGTTACGCATCGCATCGTTGCCATCGGCTGCACCAGGAGCTGAGCGGACTCCAGCATGGGAGAATTGGCCGAAGTGCTGACCAGTACTGGAGGGGTGATCAGAGCTGGCTTGCTGGGTAGTTGGAGTTTTGCTGGTGTGTTCGCGAAACAGAGTGTAAAGGTTGAGGCCCATCGGACAGACGGTTTGGTAAGCGCCTGTCAGATTGAGGCCCTGAGAAGCACAGAGCCAGGCAACGTTCCAGGCCAGTAAGGCAACGCCTTCTGTGAACAGATTGTATCTTGCAGGGTCTTCCTTGGCCAGAGCAATCAGAGGCCGATCAAGATGCAGCAAACGCGGCTTGGGCAACGAGCGTTGATCGAGGGTACGCGAGGACGATGGAGTGGATTGAGAGCCAGGATAGGGAAGCTGAAACCCCTGATATGAAGATTGCAAAGAGAAAATAGTAGGATGAGGATAATTTGCGTGAGGCGGAGTGATTTCAGCTGGTAGACGAACTGATAGATAATGACAACATGTGATCAAAAGACGACAGATATTGGCAAGCGAGGCGCTGATGAGTTGAGGTTGCGCAGAATTGAGATGGCGAAGATCAACAATGGAGATGCCACCAATGGCGTAGTCATGAATGATGTTGCCGTCTGCCATGCGTCGTCTTTTCTGCTGCAAGCCTGCCAATCTCGCCGTCTCTTGACAAAGCTTGGTACGACCCTCTATGGTGCGTGCTTGCACCTTTTCAAGTCTTCTCTGACTCCGACGGATTGTGGTATGAAGTGGTTCTAATAATTGCGGTACTCGGCTGGTCAACTCGTTCTTCTCACGGACCATTTCAGAATGTCGCTGTTTGATTTCGAGGCAGCGAGAGGCTTTGTCTTTACGGGCTTGCTCTATCTGCTGTTTGAGCAGGTCGAGTTTTTCGTTGATGCTGGCGCAACGTGCACGAGTCGCCTGAGTTTCTCGCAAAATCTGCATATGCGCGTGTTTCTTAGAACCCTCGGTAACGTTCACCAGTTCTGAGCCAGAGAGAGTTGAGGAAGATGTGAGTCCAGTGGCTGGTGTAATAATATGGTTGACCTGTTTACGAAGCGTTTCGTTACTCAATAGGCCCACTAATCTGTCCAGACGAGCCTGATACACCAGTGCCCGGGCACACGAGGCACATGTTGGTTGCCCACGAGAAGGGAACGCTGTAGAGCACACTGTGCATTCCATCATTTGGCCGTTCCCAGATCGGGTCCAGTATGTGTGTAGTGTTCACTTGCACATCGAGAAATCCGTCGATGTCTTCCCAGGGCTGCTGTGAAAGAAGATTAGGACGAGTTCACTTCTGCGCTATTGGATATGATCGCGTGTACTTGAAACGTGCTCGCCAACACTTTGATGTCCACACGAAATGTTCGAGTTGCTGATATCAGTCACGCTTCCTCTCACACCCGCCACCCACAGATGGTACAGAGACTCCCAGCTTGCTTCGACAGGCGTTTCACTGCCTCGTATGAGAAGTCCCACAAGCAGAGAGATCCGATAGCAAAGGAAGCGCTTTTTGTAAGCTTTCGGGCTTTGGATAGTCAATAAATCGTAATTGCGACGATAGAAGGAAACAGAAACCAAGCCCCATGGTTCTTCGAGGAAGGGGCGAAGATAATCAATTTACAGCACGTCACGCGTCGCGTCACCCAGGCTCGCGGCTGCCCTACCATGAATTTGGCACCTTGATATTCACATGAACGTTCAGGTCAAGATTCTCTGAAGACATACAACTCGCGCATCATGGAACGAGAACCTACCGCTCCTCCAAAACAAACCAGCCCTCTGTCAGAAGAAAGCGACAGTGATGATGCCCTCGAACCAAGGGCTGAAATTGATCAATTCGACTGGGAGAAGCTAGAGGCTGATTATCTGGAGGCCATGGCCACTTGCAAGGCAGAAGAAGATAGTCACCTTCAGACCTTCGAGTCTCTCTCCCAATACTTTGCAGCATGGGCAGGTGCTCTCTCAGGACATGAACAGGAGCGGAGTCACAAGCGGTAAGTGTGTTCAGGACGAATGGATTGCTTGGGACTAATAGCTTCATGATCAGCCTGGTTACGCAAAGTGTTTTGGTCAAGAAGCAGGAAGCAGACCTTGAAGAGCAGAGAAAGCATTGTAAGTCAATAATAATAATAGCCTATCTGGGAGGTGTCTACTGACTCCATGTCCAGACGTCAAGGTTGTCGAGGCATTCCAGGCAGCTCTCAATTTGCTGAAATGACTTCGCCGCACCAATTTCACATCGAAAACAGGCAACATGTTCATCGTCTTCTCGAGGTTCATGCCCTGGCTGATAACCAATCCTCTGGCCCGTATCTGCATTTTTGCGTCATGCTGAGGAAACTATGTGGCCTTGCTCTGCGTTCGTGCCAGTTCCTGTCTCGCCTTTTTGCTATCTTCCTGTTGCTTTTAGTTTCTCTATACCCACTCATCAGAGTATGCGAATCACGAATAATGCAAGAACCAGAGATGAGATTTGTCCAAGATTGACAGTATACAAGTCGGGTAGGGTTGTTGAAGAAATCAAGTCTATATCTATACAATGACCGGCTCGTTCGACTGGACGTATCCAAATTACAACAAGGGGTTTTGCCTGTACTCGGGAGCATCACTATCGGTCTTGCTCTTCTTGACCTCTTGGTCCTCGATAGGGTTCTCAACACTGCTATCGTGCTCAGCAAGGAACTTCTCGGCCTCGAGGGCTGCGATACAGCCAGATCCTGGTTCAATTGTGAGTAAATGGTTGGCAACCTTGCAACTCCAGAATACATACCTGCACTGGTGATAGCTTGACGATACTTCTTGTCCTGGACATCTCCTGCAGCGAAGACACCCTCGACGTTGGTGTGAGTTGTGCCAGGCTCGGTGATCAAATAGCCATCCTCGTCCATGTCCAATTGTCCCTTGAAAAGGGAAGTGGCAGGCTCGTGACCGACAGCGTAGAACAGACCGTTGGCCGCGATGTCCTCCTCCTTTCCGGACTTGACGTCCTTGATGGTGAGACCGGTCATCAGACCACGAGGCTTGTCCTCGCCGGTGATCTTAGTTGCGACAGTGTTGTACTTGATCTCGACCTTAGGGTTTGTGCTCAGTCTACGAGCGTTGGCCTTGCTGGCACGGAGCTGGTCCTTGCGAACGAGCACAGTGACCTTGGACGCCTTCTTGGTCAGGTAAATTGCCTCCTCGACGGCCGAGTCACCACCACCGATAACAACCAAAGGCTTCTGTCTGAAGATTGGGAGCGAACCATCGCAGACAGCGCAGGCACTGACACCATTGCCCCAGTATTTCTCCTCGCCAGGCAGGTCCAATCTTCTTGCCTTTGCGCCGGTCGCGATGATAATGCTGTCAGCGGTGTGTGTTTCTTCCTCAAGGTTCTCCTCGTCGCCCAGGGGGTGGAGCCAGAACTTGAAAGGTCTCTGTGAGAAGTCGACCTTTCCAACAGTTTGGGTGATGATCTGGGTACCGCATGTCTCGGACTGTGCGCGCATGTTGTCCTAGAGCGAGTCAGTTTTTTTTTTGCTTGTGGCCATGAGCAGAGATTGAGTGAACACCCACCATCAGTGTTGCACCCTGAATCTTGGTGAAACCAGGGAAGTTCTCGACCTCATCAGTGGTGGTCAATTGGCCACCAGCTGCGATTCCAAGAGCAAGGAAACCCTCGTACAGAACAGGCTGCAGGTCTGCACGAGCGGCATAGATGGCGGCGGTGTGGCCAGCGGGGCCTGAGCCGATGATAACGACCTTGGAGTGCATATTGCGGGCGGGAGAAGGAGTGAGGGCGCTGGCTTCACGTCCTATAAAGGGTAAAGATGCGAATGGGAGTGCGAGAGAGGCGCGGAAAGGAGTAATGCCTACACGGCGGAGAGTCGAGGCGAACACTTTGACGGTGATTGATAAATGCTGTGGGCTGGAGCGAAAGGCAGTAACGGTATATAAAATGGCCAAAGTTGCTTAGCAATGCTCTAATCAGACCATTCGGGTACGGCTGGTTCCGTTGACTTGATAATATTATTTCTAGACAGCGTTTGGAATCTTCGTAATCGCAATCGAACGTCGCTCTGGTTTTCTTTCGGCTTTGTTCCAGAATCCACGGGCCGACCGAGCACCTGCTTCCCCTTGGCTTTGTCTGCCCAGTGCCGAGGCTCTGCTGCCATCTCGGGCCATGCGACGCCTGCACCGGATCTTGACTCCTGTCACCATTTCTTAACTTAAGAGGCTTTAGCTTGATGTATCATGTCACTTCTTATCTGATGCGGCTGGACGATCATGATCTACATATTCATGCACCATCCTGCACTCAGCCAATAGTGCTGTCCTGTACAGGCTGCACTTCGTCTGGAATGCCATCCTCTGCTTCAGCTTGTGCGGCGTCTTGTGCCTCTTCCGGACTGCCTCGCTTTCTGAGGTTCTCAATGCCGTACAGAAGATTGTGCAATTGCTTCCGCTCGGGTGCAGGGATCGCAAGTCCATTGACAGCCTGGAATTTCGAGCTAAGCTCTTCGTCGAGTTCCAGAGTTGTCTCTGCTTCGGCATCGTGCACTCTGTATGCCTGAAGTCGTGGAGATGATGTCTTTGCGTCATTAGCATGGCATTTGGTCTGATCAAGTGAAGAAAAACCTACCTCGGTGTTGTCCATTGAGACTACGATGACATTACCGACCACAGTGATGTCCAGTGGAGCTCCTGGCAAACGGAAACCAACCACACGGGACGATGGTGAAGATAATGACACCAAAAGGCATGGTAGTCTCTCACAAGCAATCAGGATGGCACTTCGTCGTCGGTTCTCGGCACCAGTAGGTACAGCCCATATCCCTGACACCGCGATTGTACTATCACTTCCGAAAGTACTGCTTTTCGGCTCGGACGAAGATAGAGCCGTGAGAGAGGATCTCAAGTCTCGCTTTTCCTTGAGAGTGCCCGCTCGCCAATCCCAGACTCCCAACCAGTCGTCTCCGCCACCGCTTGCCAGAAGTTCTGTTCCTGGAAGTAAGCAGATCTTGCTGATGAATTCCTTGTGCCCAAGACAGAAACGCTCAATAATGTGAGCCTGTGGAGGCCCACGAGAAACTCGAATATGCTCATCTCGGTCAGCAGTGATGATGTAGCCACGGCTCTTGCCATCAACCATCTCAGTGGCAAATTTTACATCCGTCAACATAGAAACATGTCCAAGAAGGAGTTGGTGCTCAAATTTGGGTCCCTCTTTCGCCTTGGCTTGTAGGTCTTTCTGCCTCATCTGGTTCTCCAGTGCCCTACGGTTACGGCCAGAGTGGACAGTAAGAGTGCTGGCTGCAGGGACGTATTTTCTCGAACTAGCATCCTCTTCGGTTTCCACTCTTGGTGCGCCTGCAGCCTGATCGACATCGGCCGAGGGAATCAGAGGTAGAGAATAAACGTCTCCAAACTTGTCACCACACAGGATGGTCTGGTTGTCTGGGGTGATCAAGACCGCGCAGGGTCGTTTAGGCATCGTTCTTTGTTCATGTCAATGAAAAACATCACAGGATGGGAAGGGATGATATTTACCTTTCGCTCAATTGATTCAGCTTACCGCTTTCTGTCACTTCTAAAACTCTGACAGACTTGTCATCAGTCACTGCGACTACATATTTGTTGTCATCAGAAACTGCCAATTTGATAACATTTGGAGTCGTTGCTGCTTCCGGCTCGAGTTTGCGCTTTTTGCCTGGAGGACCATCTGAAGAGGTGTTGACCTGGGAATGTGTTCAGTAAGCGTTCATATGTATGAAGCGGACTAAGGGTCTCCTATCAGTCATCCTCATACAGGAGACCTACAGTTTAGCTGACTTACGGAGCTGCTCTCTTTCTTTTCAGGCCATTGAGATTGAATTGAACCGTCTGCAAGTTTTACAGAAATGATTTGAGCACCGCATGCAGCCACCAAGAGACCCTGTGGTGCAAATTCTTGGGGCTGGCAGAGAGCTACGACCTGGTAGGGGTGATTCATATCCCAGAGCAGTCAGCGAACCAACTGACCAAAAGTGAGATCAGATGGTCAATCAAAAATGCAGTGCAGAGCCCCCAAAAAAGTGATGGTCGATGCTTTGGTAGATCGGAAGTCGGGGCGACGCCAAGACCGACACCCACAGCAAATTCGCTGCATCGCAGTTTGGCAAAAGCTCTGAAAGCGACAAGACCTGATCCTCTACAACAACCATCCACCAGGACATTTTCCAGACTTCGCCTGAAACATCCCTAACTCATCGTAAAGATAGCAGAAATGGGGGGCAAGTCAGCAACCAAGGCCGCTTACTTCGACAAGCTGAAGTCTCTTCTCGAGACTTACAAGTCCATCTTCATCGTCACCGTCGACAATGTCTCTTCTCAGCAGATGCACGAGATCAGACACGCTCTCCGTGGTGACTCGGTTGTCCTGATGGGCAAGAACACCATGGTCCGCCGTGCCCTCAAGGGTTTCATCAGCGAGGCCCCCGAGTACGAGCGTCTCCTTCCCTACGTCAAGGGTGAGTGCGATGCGACTGGCGCAATTGTCATCTGGGAATGCGCGCGACTGACATTTTGTGATCACAGGCAACGTTGGTTTCATCTTCACCAACTCTGACCTCAAGGACACCCGTGAGAAGATTCTCTCCAACCGTGTCGCCGCCCCTGCCCGTGCCGGCGCCGTCGCTCCCGCCGATGTGTACGTGCCCGCTGGTAACACTGGTATGGAGCCCGGAAAGACCTCGTTCTTCCAGGCTCTCGGTGTCCCCACCAAGATTGCCCGTGGTACCATCGAAATTACCACCGACTTGAAGCTCGTTGAGGCCGGCACCAAGGTCGGAGCCTCCGAGGCCACCCTGCTCAACATGCTGAACATTTCTCCCTTCACCTACGGTATGGGTATTGCTCAGATCTACGACCAGGGCCAGACCTTCGCTTCCAGCGTCCTCGACATCGAGGAGAGCCAGCTCCTGAAGGCCTTCACCAGCGCCATCACCACCATTGCCACCATCTCCCTGGCCACCAACTACCCCACTCTCCCCTCGGTCATGCACTCCGTTGTCAACTCCTACAAGAACGTCATCTCCGCCGCCATCGAGATCGACTACGAGTGGGAGGCCATCCACGAGCTCAAGGACCGCATCGCCAACCCCGACGCTTACGCCGCCGCCGCTCCCGCTGCCGGCTCTGCCCCCGCCGCTGGTGACGCCCCTGCTGCCGCCAAGGAGGAGGAGAAGGAGGGTAAGAACACCTCAGTCATTTTCCCACATGGTCAAGAAGATGCTAACATATCATTACAGAGTCCGAGGAGGACGACGACATGGGCTTCGGTCTCTTCGACTAAGCGTGTCGCCTACCATAGATTTTCTAGAAACAGAAAACCATGTTTGTCCCCAAAAGTCTTTGAAATCTTGCCAGTGACATTGCTCACTGCTGGAATTTCTCCCCTCGAAAGGTTTGTTTGTCCACTTTCCTTTTTCCATGCACCTTTGCGGATGATTATACATTTTTAACCCCGAGATTTTCAATGAAGATCAAAACGCGACAACAACACTCTAATTTTTTCATGACGCTCATTCCTATTATCACATTCTTGTTTTACTCAACAGTCTCCGAATTGGACTAACTTGGATGGCAGATACCAGTCTTGACGTGACATGTTTTTTTTGTGTTGACTTATGCATATGCGGTTTATGCCTGGCTGACATCAATGCGTACCCAAAAACAATGAAAATACCAATTTCCTCCCAAACTTTTGCACACCCCTTGACTTGAATCATTGTCTGTTGCTACGTCCGCATGCGCATATCTTTCCTCGATATATGTCTTCTCTGTGGTCGAGATAGGGTTGGACTGCCAATACGTCTCCATGTCTTCTGAAAACAATTTGAGACTCAGACTTTTGGCCAGACCAAGGCCTCTGTAATCGGGCTCGACATGCAATGTTGTGAGCGAAGCGTCAAGTCCCAGGAATCCCCAAGCAATTGGCTCAGTCGCTTCCTCGGTAGGATATATGGCACAACTTGGTAGCTTCTTCAAGGTTCTATCCTGACGAGGAATCTGCGTTCGTGACTTCACCAGGGCATAGTCTTTGGGATCGACTTTACCATACACAAAGCCTGGAGGGAGATTGCGAGAGACGGTGCTGTGTCCTTGTAAGTCGGGCGGTCTTTTGACATCCCATGCTCCAAAAACTCACCTGTTCTTGAGATCAAAGAGATACTTTCGGTATGGCAAGTCTGCTCCGACGAAACTGGGGTCTAGAAGATCCAACCGCTTCAAGATCGCGACTGTAGATTCATGGACAGCTCCGAACAAGACAATCTTGTGGTTGTTCAGGTGTCTCTCATATTGATCTCGGTCCACACCCGAACTGCCATTTGCGGCTGCAGGAAGGTCTACAGCCTCGTGCGAATTCACAGCAACGTTTGCATCTGCAGGAATGACAGAGACCTTGTTGACTTCCTTGAGCATAGATCTGACGAGTTCGTCTGCGCGAGCGTGCCATGAGTCACCAGCTGGTGCATCATGTTCCCAACTTGCGGCTAGCCAGACTTCGGTTTCCGGCCTACATGTACGGTCGACGTAGGCGATGATCCAAGGTTCATCGAGCTGAACTTGCTGCTTGTGATGAACAATGTCGACAGAGCTGAATAATCGCGATCCAGGAGTAAAGTGTCCAAACTGCAAGCGTCGATACAGGGCGATGCATGTGGGCATGTATGGATTCAGCCATTGAATCAGATTCTGTTTCGAATCAAGTGGCACCTCGAATATTACCGGCTGAGAAGCCATTACTGCCTTGGAAGATGTTGTCAAAGTCACGATCCAGACAGAGGAAGAGAGGCGGAGAAAACAATAGATTTATTAGTCACAACGATCTCGTGCTTTGTTAATTAAAAAATCCATCCTGCCGCGCTTCCGAAGTCATGCTGCAGCGCCTAACGCCTCCCGGTTTTGTGAGCAAAGAGAGTCTGCATATGCAGGAAGACGATAAACATGGACTTGAAGGGACGAGAAACCATCGTGCAGTTCTATAGTATGCCGCAAACGCTACCCACAAGCATAAAAAGAAGAAGGACATTGCAAGGAAGTAAGGACAGCCCCGAAATCTGAACGTCAAAGGCAGAATGAGCCGGGCTTCTTTTGTTTCATATCATAACCGTCGTTTACTGAGAGGCACATTGGACTCTCTCGCCACCTGCGTGCATCTCGTCGTCATCATCCTCACCCATGGCGGCGCGTTGAGCGCGTGCGGATTCGCGGTTCGGGTCGACCTTGTCCAAAGAGAAGTCTTCAGTCATGGCGTCTGGTGGAGGAACGTTCTGGGGCGAGCGGGGAGGCAGAACACTCTCGAGGGCAGCCTTTTGCTCGTCGGTCATGGCACCTCCGTCGGGGCCGGGCAGGACTTCGGGGAATTTGACATCGAATTGGATGTACAGGTTGCCGAAGTCGTGGTGTCTGTAGGAAGGCATACCCTGGCCTCTGATGACCTTGATCTCACCTGTTTATCTCGTTAGTACTGCACTGTTGATCTGCGATTGATGCAAACGTACCTGGGGAGATGACCTCGCCGGGCTTGATCTCAACAGTCAGCCATCTCTCGTCGAGATGCTCGATGTAGATGGCACCACCAGCAAGAGCGGTCAAAAGGTCGATCTCGGCCTGGTAGAAAAGGTCGTCGCCCTTGCGCTGGAAGCGGGCGTGGGGCTTCTGCTCGATCTCGAATTGAACATCGCCAGGCTCGACACCAGGCATCTGGTCACCTTCTCCGCGGAAGTCGATCTTGGTACCGCTCTGTACACCCTTGTCGACGTGCACGTGCAGGACCTTGCGCTCAACTGTAGTCTTCTTTCCGTGGCACTGCTTGCAACGGTCCTTCTCGCGGATGATCTCTCCTTCTCCGTTGCAGTCGGGGCAGACAGTCTGGAAGCGCTGGATCATGGGGCCCATTTGGCGCATCATCATTTTCATACCCTGACCATTGCAGCCTGTGCAAGTCTTGACAGCGCCTTCCTTGCCGCCGCGACCGTCACACTTGGGACACAAGACGGACTTTTGCAGAGCAAGCTTGGAGATCTTGCCCTTGTACATGTCCTCGAGCGAGACCTTGTGAACGTGGTGAATGGTACGGGCCTTCTTGGGGCCAGTTTCGCGCATGCCGCCGCCGCCGCCGCCAAACATGCCACCAAAGCCACCACCGCCGCCGAAGAACTGCGAGAAGAGATCTTCGGCATTCATACCACCTCCCATGCCGCCCTGCTCGAGTCCCTCTTCACCATATTGATCGTAAAGTTGGCGTTTTTCTGAGTCGGCAAGGATTTCGTATGCGTGTGAGAGCTCCTTGAACTTTTCGGCGGCTTCTGGCGAGGGGTTCTTGTCTGATGCGCGGGTTAGTGAAAAGCCAGTCGCGGGCAACAAGACAGCTGCATACCGGGATGGTACTTGAGAGCGCCCTTGCGGTATGCCGACTTGAGCTGGGACTCCGATGCGTCGGGAGCAACGCCCAGCGTCTCGTAGAATTTCGTATCCTTGACCATGGCGCCGGTGGGATGAGAGATGTGTGATGATCCGAAAGGCGCGCCGAGTGAAGCAAGACAGTGGAAGGAAAACTGAAAGGGGGTATCAAATCAACAGAGAGAAAAAAAAGTCAAGGACCGGAGTTGAAGAGTGGTAAGCGCAGGCTCTGAGGACCAAGAAGGCTTGAGAAGGCGATTGATTGATCTGGCTCTGATAGGCTTTCTAGGGCCTTCGATGATTTTCTGCCGGCTCCCCTAGAACGCCAAGCCCTTCCGATACTCTCTCACTTCTCATGTCCGAGACAGCAGATGCTTGCTTCCAGTGAGAAGCATGAGACAAACAGTGCACGCAAAAGCATGCCAAATAAACAATTCGTTTTCTAGGAACTGTCCATCGTGGACAAGGTCGTTTCTTCCACTTCCTGTTTGCTTGAGAAGCTGCCAATCTGCTTCACTTAATAGGCATGCCGATAGTTAGCAGTGCGTGGTTATTAACATGCAAGTAAAATCATGCCTGAATTTCCTATAGCCAAAATGACACTTTTCCGCTGTCTAGTCTGTATCTTTGTGGAAATGTCTTCGTGGTGGTCATCGATGGCTCATCTACCGTAATCTCACGGCCGGCATCGGTGGGGCTTCAGCAAGCTAGCCACTCCAAAAATCCGTTCTTCTGTGAATCTGTTTTCTACTCGGCCTTATCAACCAGACCTGCCACATTTCCCAATACAAAATGGAAAGCGACATTGGGTTCCAGGCTGCTCTTGAAGAAGCCAGAAAGGGTGCCGCCGAAGGTGGCGTGCCGATCGGTGCTTGTCTCGTTAGTGCAGATGGAAAGATATTGGTAGGTTCAGCATATGTCATGGCTGGGCTTCATAATTGATTCGTCACCTAAAGGGCCGCGGACATAATTTGAGAATGCAAAAGGGTTCTCCAACGATCCATGTAGGTAGCCGAGGCTGGCACAAATACATGACACGATGCTAAGAAGTCGCAAGGCCGAAATTGGTGCTCTTGAGAATGCTGGACGACTGCCCGCTTCTGCCTATCAAGGAGCCACTATGTACACGACCCTCTCACCCTGTGACATGTGCACTGGAGCCTGTATCCTCTACAAGGTCAAACGTGTTGTTCTTGGTGAGAACAAGACCTTTGTTGGTGGCGAGGATTACCTCAAGCAAAGAGGTATCGAAGTTGTCAATGTCAATTCCGCCGAATGTGAAGATTTGATGAAGAAGTTTATCAAGGAGCACCCCGAGGAGTGGTAAGTGTTTCTTCCAAGCCTCAGACTGCCATTCCGATATTGACGGATACCGATGTAGGAACGAGGATATTGGCGAGCAGTAAACCCCCTCTTCCGCTTTACCAGTCACTGGTCAGCATGTTTCTGTCATGCATCTTTTGCTCTGCCACCTCGAGGGCGGAGGTTGTCGTTGTCGAGTCATGGCTCCCTAAAGCATCATTCGCAACGGTAAACAATTGGAATGGCCGAGTCTTCATCTACCTGAAAGCTCGTGGATTTGTTCAAAGAAGAATTTGAGATCGTCAGGATTGACGAATGGAGTGATACCTGAGGTTGTAAGCATGTGTACATATTCGGACTTGGAACGAAAATCATTGCACTTACCATGACCGAGATTGGCAATCCAACCTTGCTTGCCACCACCAAAGCCTTCTACCATCTCCTTGACTACAGCAGTTATGGCTTCTTTACCACCGTAGAGGACGCCGGGATCAGCGTTTCCTTGCAGGACCTTGCCCTTCTTCTGAGCAACGGCATAAGCTTCCTTGGGAGAGTGGAGCCAATCCAGACCAATGACGTTGTAAGCTGTGTCGCAAAGATCGTCAAGAGCATACCATGCGCCCTTGGCAAAGACAGTCATAGGGACGACTTCTTGGTTGAGTTCTCTGAGGCGGTTAGGCAGGTGATCTGCAATGTAGGTCAAATATGGCAGAGAAAACTCCTTGAAAGAGGTAGGAGAAAGCTCTCCAGCCCACGAGTCAAAGACTTGAACAATCTGTTAGAAGAAATTAGCATGAGGCAGGAAGACACGAGCGAGGGACATTGGTATACCTGAGCACCAGCAACAACTTGCAGAGCAAGGTATTCGACGCAAAGCTCGGCAATCTTTTGCAGCAACCTCTTGCTTTCTTGTGGGTATTTGAAGATCCAAGTCTTGACCTGCTTGAAGATCTTGGAGCCACCGCCTTCAACCATGTAGCTGAGCAATGTCCAAGGAGCACCACAGAAGCCGTAGAGGGGCACGCGGCCGTCGAGCTTCTGCCTGGTCAAGGTGATGGCCTTGTACACATAGTCCAGAGTCTCCTTGACGTCAACGTCTCTTTCCATAATCTCCTGGTACTGCTTGTCGTCGGGAGACATCAAAGGTTCGGGGAAGTGGGGTCCTTTCTTGTCGACCATGATGACCTCCATGCCCATGGCTTGAGGGATGACGAGGATGTCGGAGAAGATGATGGCACCGTCGACGAGACCAGCGTAGCGCTCAATGGGCTGCAGAGTCAGGGTGGATGCGATTTCGGGAGAGCGACAGCACTCGAAGAAGTCGTGAGAGCCCTTGGCCTCGTGGTACTCAGGGAGGTAGCGGCCGGCCTGGCGCATAACCCACATGGGCGGTCGCTCGACCTTCTCGCCACGCGCTGTGCGCAGGAGAAGGTCATTCTTCATTGGTGCGAAGTCTGGCATGTTGGCGTGTTGATACGAGACGATGTTTTTGGACTCTGCGGGCTTGCAAGGCGAACTTGGTTCGTTTCGCCGCACCCCGCATCTCGACGTGATGCTTCTCCCAGACATACTTTTTTTTTGTAATAACATCACCAAGTTCCTCTGCGACCCTTCAAATGATTTGATCTCAGTCTCGACAATGTTTCGACGGGCGTGTCTGCCTTTTGCTCGTCTCATCCGTACATATCCATCACCCAGGCCGTTTCCTGGCCAATATCATCTTACGCGAGGAGCCAAAACCCAGACCACTGTTCAACTACAACATCTACCACAAGGCGCCCTCCCATCTGCTCAGCCACTGATACCGGAATCTGATGCCGATGATCAGGTTCAGGCGTATCCCCGTGTCATACAGCAGCACTTCAACAATGTCAACAAGTTCGGCGATTGTGTCGTACTTACCCGTGTAGGCAACTTCTACGAACTGTATGGCGAACAAGCCGAGCAATATGGTCCTCTTCTCAACCTCAAAGTAGCTCAAAGGAAAACAGGCCTTGGTTCTGTTGCAATGGCAGGTTTCCAAATCACTCAATTGGACCGTTTCCTGAAATCTCTTGTCCAAGGTTTGAACAAACATGTTGCCATAAGCGAAGAGGTTCGAAACTCTCCCGCCGACCAAATCAAGAACGGCGGTCTTTTGTACAACCGGAAGGTATCACGTATCGTCACTGCCGGTACCTTGGTCGATGAAACCTTCATGGACCCGTTTGAGAACAACTTTTTGCTAAGCATACATGCCAATCTCGACATGACAGACACTGTCTCCTTGTCTCGAGATGCCGAGGTCGGTCTTACATGGGTAGACCTATCCAGTGGTGACTTCTTCACCCAACGCACAGATATGGCCTCTCTTGGCTCTGTGGTTGCTCGCGTAGGGGCTCGTGAGATTGTTCTAGATGCCAGCTTCGAGAAAGTCGATCGAGGTCACCTCGATCATATTCTAGGTGATGGCGGCCATGCTTTGACATACCACAGTCCAGATCCAAACTTTACTTCCATCCAACAATGGGCTCCTATGCTAGAGAAACCTGTGCCGCAGGAAGAATGTCATTCCTTCTCTACACAGGAAGTTGTGGCAGGCTCGCTGCTGTTAGATTACGTCAAAGGCAGGTTGCTCGAGTTGAACGTTTCTCTGAGATGTCCCATCCGCCGTAATCAAGGCGATTATATGAGCATCGACAAACAGACATTGAAAGCTCTCGAGATTCGATCTACGCTCCGGGACGGTCTGTTCCAAGGTAGTCTGCTCCATGCAATTCGAAGGACCACAACCAAAAGCGGCGCACGGTTGTTGAATCAGAGACTAGGTAAAACAGATGTTCTGCATTTACGTGAAGCCAGCACTAACTGTGATTCTTTTGACAGTATCACCATCAATGTCACTTTCAGTAATCAATGACCGCTTGGATTTGGTTTCGGAATTGCTAGAGCATGATCAATTGCGCGAAGAGACTATGTCCGCACTACAAAGAACGACAGATGTTTTGCGACTACTACAGAGGTTCTCGATTGGCAAAGGTGACGCCGATGATCTTCTGGCACTAGCCAAAACAATCCAAATTGTCAACCAGATTGTCGACATGATGAGTGGTTACCTGCCCCAACAAGACATCGCTGTTGACACGAACTTCTCACCCTCATCTTTGAGATCATTGATTGATCGACTCGATGTAGATGGTCCTTCAAAACTTGCGTCCCGCATCTTAGAAACGATTGATGAAGACGGGCTTTCTCGACAGCACTTGGCCGAAGAAGCAGAAGCTGTGAGTATTGCAGAACTTGCAGAACAGATTGTCGAGACAGACGAGTCACAAACACAACCTCCGAAACGAGGTAGGTCGAACACCAAAAAGGCTGCGGTTGTTGCAGATGCCAACCCTGGCGAACCCTGGATTATGCGCAGAAAGTAAGTCTATGAGGAGTAGGGATCAGCATGACCATTGACTGACTGCTTCCAGTGCCAGTAGGACCTTGAAACAAGGACATGAGAACCTCGACAACATTCTGGACGAAAAGGCACAACTTTTCGAACGTTTACGAGCGGAAATAGGTTTATATGAATCTCTACCACATCTTTGCGTCCTAGGCTGACATGAATAGGCAACACACTGGCCCTCAAATGGACTCCAAATCTAGGTCATTTCTGTCACGTCAGAGGCAAGGATGTCAAGGCCGATATCACAGACGCAAGGAATGTCAGCTCCACAAAGAACACTAGGACTTTTTATCTGCCCGAATGGTCACATTTGGGATCACGACTAGAAGACGCAAAGTCGCGCATCCGCACGGAGGAGCAGCGAGTCCTGAATGACCTTCGCAAGAAGGTATGTCTCAAGAATCCAAATGTGGTTCAGTCTTCTGACGAGGAGTCTAGGTTATCGAGAACTTGATCAAGCTTAGACGTAACGCCAATGTTCTTGACGAGCTAGACGTTGGATGTTCATCTGCGATCATGGCAAAAGAAAGAAATTTGACAAGGCCAGTTCTGCACACAGGGTGAGATACCCCAATCAATTTCCCACTTCTTCACATGAGCTGAAGCGGAGATAGCACTACGCAAAACATAGTTGGTGGCCGCCATCCAACAGTAGACATAGGACTGCAAGAGCAAGGTCGATTGTTCACTGCAAACGATTGCGTTGTGGGTGGTAATGAAAGCATTCTTCTGATAACAGGGTATGCCCTCCACAAGCTATTCTCGAACATTCATCATACTGATATTCATTACAGACCAAACATGGCCGGAAAGAGTACCTATCTGAGGCAGAATGCGCTGATCACCATCTTGGCCCAGACTGGATGCTTCGTTCCTGCCGATTATGCAGAAATTGGGCTGGTGGATAAGATGTTCAGCAGAGTATGTCATCCCAAAGAATATTTCAATATTGAGATTGTGCTAAGAATCAACAGGTGGGCTCAGCAGACAGTTTGTACAATCACCAGTCGACCTTCATGGTGGAAATGCTCGAGGTGGGCGAGATTCTCAACCAGGCCACTCCACGTTCATTTGTGAGTAACAACACGTATACGGGAAAGCAAGCCGCTAAAATGTTGGGCCAGATTATCATGGACGAAGTTGGTCGAGGAACGACGCCAGAAGATGGAGTCGCTGTAGGGTTTGCATGCCTGCATTACCTCCACTACACGACACAGTGTCGTACATTGTTCGCCACGCATTTCCACTCATTGACTGATATGACAACGACCTTTGACAGACTGGCTTGTTATTGTACAGACGTTGCAGAAGAGGAGGATGGCTCATGGGTATATGTACATAAGCTTCGAAAGGGAGTGAATAGGGATTCGCACGCTCTGAAGGTTGCAAAACTCGCCGGTAGGTTTCAGAATCGTTGAGCTTGTTGTTCATGCTGACAGTTGCAGGTCTGCCGGATACAGCGATTGCTGTGGCCAAGAGCGTCTTGGATGGTTTCGAGCTTGAGACGAAGAAAAAGTCGGCTGTATATTCTCAATAATGAACGCAGAGCTGCTGGAAGACCAAAACAATCACGGCACGACCTTGACCAAAAGATGAGCTTGCATGTACGAATTGGCAAAACTTCCATGATTGCTGGTATTATGCGACACAGGCTTGGGGTATCTCTCATTATTTCATGCCTCGTCGGCTTCCGCAACCATCATGTGTCCGTCAGTAGTGCGCGCTTAGTCCTTCTTGCCAAAAAGATGCTTGACCTTGTCGCCCAAGCTTTCCTTCTCGCCATGCTTTCCCTTTCCTTGTTCCTGGGAGGAGCTGTGGCCTCCGTACTTTTCTTTGTAGACGTTTCCTTCACCGCCGCGCTGGTTTGAGAAAGTCAGTCAGTCGTAACGGAGAGCGTTTCGATCAACATACACCAGTGTGGAAGTTGTCGTAGCCTGCAGAGTTACGCATGGCGGGCTCGGGAATCACGTCCTCGGAACCAGAAGTTCTGTCTCCGACTGGTCCGACTCTAGGAGAGTCGACAATGTTGCCAGCGCCTTGATGATCATTAGCATTCTTGTCGGGTGCGTTGTGCATGTAATTTCACATGCCTCCACGACCCGAGGAATACTCGGGCTTTGAAGACTCGCCGACAAAGCCTTCACGAACGATGCTGCCATCGGTATAGCTATGGGAATAATCAGCTATGGTGTTTCTGAGCTCATGCCCATTCTGGCTCACATCGTGTCATCACGACCAATGTTTCCTGCGCCTGTTCATGCACCTGGTCAGTCAGCTGAGCCAGAGTCACATAGTTTACATCTGACGAACCGCCACGACCGGTCGAGTGAATTCCGTCTGCCATTTTGTGTTGAATATCAAGTGCGAAAGGTTCAGGGCTTGAGCTGTGAATTGTAAAAAGACGATATCAACAACAAAGAGGAATGCGCGACTATTGGTACTGGGTGACCATGTGAAAGCGATGACGTCTGACTACTATGCCAAGACTTCATTATCGCGATTTACAACCGTGATGGGCTTTTACAAAACTTGTTGCAGCCAGGAAGTCTTGCGGGAACAAAGCAACCTGGTCAATGATCACGACATCGGTCTCCTTGTCTTGGTTTGTGATTCGGGTAGTGTGGTGTGGCGTTTGGCTACCCGACAAGACAACCAAGGTTTCATCGATTATGCCCAAGGCCTTGTTGTACCTCCGTGCTGATAAGGGAGGATGCGATTGATTTGTGACCGTGTTTACGTACCCGTCGAAACTTCAAAAAGATTGCGAGCATGGATTTTTCGGATTCTGCGTGTCGTAAAGGTTTCTTGACAGGAAGCCTGGCTGTGACAACAAAATCTCCCAGCAAGAGACAGCGTTGAATTCATTTTCTCAAAGACCGTCAAGATACGCCGTGAATCTCCAAAATGTATCTCATGATCCACCTCCACCACTTTAGAGACATCTCTCGGATTGCAATCCTAATTGAGCTTGCAAAGGGGAGGTATGAAACAACCCATAGAGACCAAGTATCGGATGGGTATCAACGGATATGAGTATCGGGCAGGGTCACCGGAGCCCCCGACTAGCTTGGCGTGACAAACGAGCAGAACTCTCAGCGCTCCTTCGTCTTGTGATTGTTCTGTCGACACTGCCAGTAACTCGATGGTCATGGCCAAGACACAATCTTACAAGGAGCTGTTAGCCAAATGGGCCGACAAATACAGAGGAGTCAGTAGTGCGCATGTTTGTGTGTAGGCTGCCGCATTGGACCTAACATTTATTATATAGGCAACTGTTGAAGACCTCGACCCACCACCGGCTCTTTCTACTTCACCATCTTCTCTCATTTCCAACGCTCTCTTGGCAGCATATGAGAGAGAATACACTCATTTGACGGTCGTCGAACCCGAAACACGTGCACTTGTCGGCTACCTATCAATGCCCCACCTCAAGGAGCTGCTCAGCTCAGGCACTGTCCGCGACACGGATACTGTGGACAAGGCAATGACCAAATTCAAGAGAAAGGGCACAAAATATCATGTCATTACCATGGATACTCCGTTGGAAGAACTGGAAGCTTTCTATGAAGGCAAGACAGAAGATGGTCAGATGTCTGCACAAGAGTTCGCCGTCGTAACAGATGTTGGTCGCAAGTTCGTCCTGGGAGTCTCAACAAAACAAGACCTCCAGGAGTTTGTCAAGAGAAGGCCCGTCTACTGATTCGATGTCTCCGCCTGCCCTTGAGGTGTCTCCAAGCCTGCAGAATAACGACAATTGCGCACTTCCTCCAGGCCACTCAAGCATTCGCAGACCCAGATTGTGCCTCTGTTTACCTGGCAGTCAATTCAAAAGTGCCGAATCTGGGCTGACGCTGCTGGCCTCAGATGCAGGGGCTTCTGTTCTGAGGAATGGCGTTTGAATCGATCAAGCGTCAAGCGGTAGAAGGGTGTAACGTAGCCAAGTGTTGACCTGCTAGGCTTTTCAAATAGCCGGTCAATCGGGCGTTTTGTTCCAACAAATGGACAAATGAACTCTACCCGTGGTTGGTAATTTAGTGTCCAGGTCGTAATCCAAAAATTCATCTACCTCGTCGTTTCTTACAAACAGCGGCAACAACACTGATATCGTCGAGCTTACCACCTTCTATGGATAGACCTTCTTCAATGGCGCGTTCCATATATGGACTTTCTGCAAAGGGATCCTGGGCAATGGCGCGAGCAGCCTTGACAAGTTCCTGAGCGACAAACTGCATGCCGCCCGCGTATGTGCTCTGGTCGTCTGAGCGCATCACTTGAGGGACACTGCCAGATTGCCACTTGTCCATACTTTCCAAGACGTTGTCGACAACTTCGTGCTCCCAAAGATTGTCCACGACGCCATCGGACATGGCGAGGATGATGTCGTCTTCTTCGATGGTAATCTTGTCCATGACAGCATTCTTGTCAGGCACATCGGGGCTGTTGCTTCCAAGCTGCCGAGGACAGTCGAACCAATGCCACTGCTCAGTAGTTTTATAAATGACCTCACGGTGCTCGGGCCTTATAACTAGAATTTGGGAGTCGCCGAGTTGTGTGACGTAGAGCACAGGCCTAGGAGGGTTGGATGAGTCGGTATGCAAGAGAGCGGCACAGGCAGTGGTTGTGCCGAGCCATTCGTTTGGCTTGGTGGTTGCATCTTGGGTTTGTTGATAGGCCTTTGAGAGGTACTTGATAGGGTCTGGTTCCGAATTGTCTCCATATGCATCTCTCTCGGCCTCGAGAGCCCAGAAGTGCAATATGAGACGTGACCACAAGCTGTTTGGATGCCATGTTAGTATTTGGTGGTGGGCCAAACTAGATGCAAATCTTACGCAGCGTGGCCTCTTTCACGGCTAGCCCATGCTCCTACGCCGTCGTTGGCGCCGATGAAATTGTCGCTGACCAATACGGCATCATCGCCGTTGGTAATGCCACGGATCATGTCGCCATTGACAGAAGGGCGACGGTCGCGGCTTCGGTCATGGGTACTGAGAGGATCGGAGAAGGAACCGGATGGAGGTGACAAAAAGGGCGGCGGGAAAGGACGAGAGGGTCGTTTGGCAAAGAGACCATAGCCAGCTTCGAAATAGTAGACTGACTTGGAGACGAAGACTGAGGCTTCATCTGGTACGGGCGTGGTTGTGCCGCCTCTGGGTTCTTCATTCTTCTGCTGTCTACGCGACGAAGCAAATCGGCATGATGCGTGCAGCCAGGTAGGCGTGTATATTTGTGGCCTTTTGCTCAGCGCACGCATGCCGGTAGCGTACATGCTCTTGCCGAGACTGAAGCTCAAGCAGTGTCGAGCTCGGCCAACTCGTCTCGTCCAGGATCATGGCAGGCTGCCTTTGTCAACACTGGACCCTCTCATGATGCTGACGCCAGAAGGAGCGGCCGACCTCCGCTCTAAAGTCCGACATCTACAGCTTCCTATTTGGGCCGACACATCACCATGCACAACTTCGCTATTCGTACTAATGCTATTGCCTTCAAATCTATGTCGAGAAGAGTAAGTGCAACTAGACCTGACCTGGTCTGCCCGAACAATAACGCCTCTCAGAGTACATGCACACCCCCTATAACCAATCGAAAACCTCAAAATGCTGTATTTTTACAATCAAGCCTTCTTATCCTCGGCTTTCACCTCCTTTTCTGACGCTTGCTGACCCTGAATTGACGAGGCAGAAGCATCTGTTCGTGTCTGAATCTCGGCTTCGTGCTCGCGTCTCAGAGCGTCCTCCTGACGACCTTCATCCTCCTTCTCGTCAATGTTCTCGAGATCGTTGACGCGAGCTGATTTGCCGCCCTCGCTCTGCTTCTCGCTCTGTTCGTTCTCGTCTTCGATCAGCTCCTGCTGTTCGCGAAGAACCTCCAGACGTTGCTTGTTGGTTGCAGCACCCTCAGCAGTGTGCACTTCCAGCTCAATCTCATGGAAGAGTTCCTCGGGGATACTGGCCAAGACAGCCTGCAGAGCATCGATCTGAGAGTCGAACTCCACGTCTTTGCCTTGGGTGTACATGAAAGCGTTGGACAGGACCAGAAGAGTACTCGGCACACCGTACTTGAGACGCAATTCGAGCCACAGACCGAGGTCATCACGGAGTCTAGCTGGGGAAACACCATGGGTGCGCAGACCACGCGAAGCACAGGCAGTCTGAAGCTCGGGTACAGACAAAGACTCGACAGTCTCGAAGGAAATGGCTCTGTCATCACGCTTGATCTGGCGCATACGATGTCTGACTTGGTAACGCAGCATAGCGTCCGTGCCAAAGGTGGTAAGAGACATGTAGCGGCAGATACCAACAAGTTGTGGACGTGAGAGATTGTCCAGAGTCAAGTCGTCCTTGAAGATCTTGCAGACACGAATAACATCGGCCTTTGTTGGAGATTCGCCGGTAGTCCGGATCTTGAAGCTGTCAGTGAATCTTTACAGGAGGGGGGGTCGGGAACGTCGTACCTTGCGGAAGAACTCGGTGAACTCTTCCTTTTGCGCGTTGGCCGCGCTTACGGGCAGGCCAGTCTCTTGTAGGGTCTGGCGCAAAAAGCTGCTGACTTCTTTGCGTGTACCACGAAGACTGGTAGCCTTTGCTTCTCTTGACTTTTGGCCCTCATACGTGCTGGGCAGCATGTTGGGGAAAAGCTTCAAAGCAACAGGAAGCAACAACTCGGCGAACGGTACAATGACAAAGACTGAGAAAGGCACAAGACGACCAAGATCCTGGACAGTACGATGCAGCTAGACAAAAGTCAGATCAGGAATGATGGCTGTAATTCTTGCGCTTACTTGTCTATGCTCTCTGCGTGTAAGCTCGTAACCAGCAGCCATCTTCAAAGCTAGTTTGGAACTAATCTTTACTTCAGCGGCCAACAATTTGGTGCCGTCCCAGTAATGGTGGACCTCCTTCATGATCCTTTGGCGGAGAGTGAGCTTCTTGTCTTCTTCCTTCTTCTTCTCAATCTTCTTTTCTTCGGCTTTGTCGGCAGCGGCCTTTTCATTGGCGAGCTCATTGAGAGCCTGCTGTTCCGAGGCCTTGGTTGGTGGATGCTCGGTGGGCTTGTGAAGGGGAATGTTGACATCAGGCTTCGAAGACGACTGCTTGGAGTTGTCATCTTGCGATTGAAGGGGCTTTTTGGCCTGATCGGCATTGAAACCTGGAGGCGGGTAGTTGGACTGGTTGTTGGAAGTCGAGCTCGAAGTCTCACCAGAGACTGAACGGTTCGGAATCAAGATGGCGACGGCAGGTAGTTGCCTAGGGAGGCGCATAGAACGAGACAGGGCGGTCCTGGTGCTGTTTCTAAGCAGCAGGGGCGCCATCTGTGAAGCAGTACGGTTGAATGACATGGCGGGCAAATCGCCTTGGGACAAGGTGAAAATTCCGAGTGGTGATGGACGACAGCGGTGTAATGTGTCGGACAATTCAGAAAATAGGACAAGTTAGGGAATGCCCGGAGCTGCTGCTGTCAGAAAGTTCGAGACGCATCCGATAACTCCGTCGCCTCGTGGTTATGTGCAGCCGCTCTGCATAAATCATGCATAAAGCGGTGATGCAACTCTTCTATGGACAGTTGCCTGATTTACCTTGAAAGTATTTGTCACTGGAAGTTACTGAAATACAACTACAGTAGCAAGTCTGTCCCTCATACATGTGCGAATGCAGATACCGCAGTGGAAAAGACTACGTCTGGATGACTCGACTAGCATCCCACAATCGTTGGCTCTCAAGATCAATTTCGTAGCCATTGTTGAGTTGCAAGCTGACAGACTTTGCTTTGATAGGCACAAACTAGGCAAGGAATGACACGAGACAGCACCATACAGCACAGCAGGGACAACAAATGGGATGAATGTCCACAAGCGATGATGACATTAACGGATTCTGGACGACCATGCAGAGCCGAAGCTGTAAAGGCCGTAGGCAGCAAGAAGACTGAGACCAATGGGCAGAGGCTTTCCGGACTTGATAGCTCTAGGAACACTAGATCCGGCAAGGACAATGCTGGCTAAGAGAGCCAGTTCGACACCGTAAGGTTGGCGATTGGAGATGCGGTAGCCGCCCAGAGCATACAGAGCACCGACAGAGACACCAGCAGCGATAGAAGGCACAGAGCCAGTTCTCACATATCCAGTGACACCACCACCGGCGGTCAAGGAGGCGAGGATGAATGCGACAGTGCTAAGTATGGCCGTTAGATAGGTAGTGAGTGCATTAGAGCCTCCGTGAATCGACTTACTCAAGGGCCTGTCAGATGTTAGCTTTACTGGTCGTGCTCCACCCTACAAGTCGAGGTGTTACCATTGTGAGGGGATTTTGCGTTTTTCTGGATCAGCGGTCTTCAGGTATGCTTAGTAGCTATGTAGATGTTTATGGAAGGGCGAGACAGACGGAGCGGAGAGAGCATACTAAACACCGGGTCCGTGACGCGGCATCTGTAGCCCGTGCGTCCGGACGCTCTCCGCGAGCTTGAGCAAGCTGGCCTTGATTGATGGCTGCTGATGACTATTTCCCTACACCATTCAGGGACCGGAGCACCAACTTCGATCTGTCTCGCCCGCAAATTGAATCCCGATCAGGTCCATCAATCGTTCAACATCAACGACTCGCATCTCCCCAATCCTGCCCATCGACCCATCTCTCAACTCGACCTCCATATCGATCGACCATGGCTCCCAAGAAGAACGCTGCCGTTCCTGCACCCTCTCAAGTGCCCCCCTCGACGGCCAAACCTTCCCACGGACAGACGTCTGCTTCTTCACAGCCTACCAAGCCCATTGCCGCCTCTACCAAACCCACATCCACCAAATCTGCTATCCGCAACTCGAACGACGCCCAAGAGATTGCTCTGGCTGTGTGGGATCGCTATGTCCAAGACACCCCTCAGCGCGTCAAGCTCATTGATGTCTTCATGACCTTCCTCATCTTCGTCGGTGTCCTCCAGTTCCTGTACTGTGTCATTGGTGGAAACTACGTACGTCAATCTGTCTGCCGCATGCGCGATACTCGACTAACTCCTTCCTCCAGCCCTTCAACGCCTTCCTCTCGGGCTTCTCAGCTACCGTCGGCCAATTTGTTCTCACAGCCAGCTTGAGAATCCAGACAAACCCCCAGAACAAGGCAGACTTTGGCTCCATATCACACGAAAGGTACTAGCTCATGCTACACATCCATACCAACACTTTCCTGACTTGATTACAGAGCATTCGCGGATTATGTTTTTGGAAGTTTGATTTTGCATTTCTTCTGCGTCAACTTCATCAACTGAGATGATCCTAAAAGTTTTCCTACGACGTTATTGTCTACTTCAAACACCCTGCATTCCCAATGTAAGATGCCAAGATTCTATGAGTGTATCCAGATTCCCAAAAACAAATCCATCTACTGGCTCTCGAGCTTGAATTCCTCTCTGACGGCATCTCCAAGACGCTTGATAGCCTCGTTGATCTTTTCGAATGGTGCAGCAGCGTATGTTGCCCTGAAGAACATGGTGTCGTGCTTGGCCTGGCTGTCTGCATAGAACCACGAGCCCTTCATGACCAACGCACCGTGTGCCACGATAGTTTGGAAGATCTTCTCCTCGAGTTCGGCAACCGACATGGTCTGGTAGTCGGGATGCTTCTCATATTCGATTTGAAGCCAGTGCTGTTATATTGTTAGCCACGCCCAACCCTTGAATTCAAGATTAGACAGTTACTTACGAACATGCCGGCCATCGGCGGCTTCCAGCTCATGACTTCTTTCGGCAAATACTTCTCACAAGCCGAGAGCATAACGTCTCTTCTCTCCGTGTACTCCATTCGAATATGAATCAGCCAGTCCAGGAAGCCTGCGTGACCCCAGTGCTCTTCCAGCAATTTGAACAGGACAAGCTGGCTGATACCACTTGGACCTTGAGTGCTAACGTCAATGTGCTTGACAAATCTGTCACAGATCTGTTGTGATGCTGTGATCCAACCGACTCGCGATCCAGGTGCGACGACCTTGGAGAATGAATCCAAGCGCATGACACGTCCATCGATATCCATCGACAGGTATGATGGCACGAGAGATTTCAAGAACTCGGCATGAGTCTTGGGTGGAGGGATACTGGGCGAGTCGGGTCCGGTGTACGGCTGCATCTGCAAGAAGTAGTACGGCTCGTCTTCGAGGATGTAGATATCATGCTTCTGTGCCACTTTGTACACGTCTCTGCGTCTCTGTTCGCTCTGGGTAGCTCCGGTGGGATTCTGACCTGTTGGTACCGTGTAGAGCAAGAAAGGCTTTCTAGCACCACGAGCGGCCTCATCCCAGTTGCTGAGAAGGTCGTCGAGAGAATCCGGCAGGAGACCCTCGTTGTCCATGGCAACTCCCACCATGCGCACTCCCATAGGAGCGGCCGTCTCAACAGCAGTAGCGAAAGTGTAGTCCTCGGTCAGAACAACATCACCGCGCTCTACAAACATTCTCAGAGCAACGTCCAAGCCCGAAGTAGAGCCAATGGTCATGTTGCAGTGCCAATCTTGATAGGGAGGATCGTGTACAATCTCTGTGTGCTCGACGAGGTAGCGCAACAACTGCGCAGATCCGGTGCCCTGACCATAGTTGAAGGCGGTTGTGATGTCGAAGAGTGACTTGTCATCGGCAAGATCAGTCTTTCCGGCGGTGAGTACGGCGCCTTGTTCGCGTGTTTCTTTCTCCGAGAAGTGACCAACTTCGGGCACCTTGATGGACAGTTCGTCAAAGGGGAAGTATTCAGACGAAGGGAGACCACCTCCGAGTGAGATGATGCCAGGCTTCTTGAGGTACTTTGCTGCGGCCTTGAGGGAGTTGCCTTTACGCGACGAGGATTCGGCGTTCAAGCGGTCTGCTGCTGATTAGCTCTTTCCAGCATGAAACCCGGGACTGAGACTTACGATCCCATCTCTTAGCCTTTGGCTTGTGAAGGTGCTGTTTCTCTCCCTTGAACTGATCGACGTTGGCCACGGCAGCAACCCCAGCTACAAGCTTTCCAGTGGCTGCGCGCCTATGAGAGACACCTTCGAGTGTAAGAGGGTTGGGGATGGTGATGGCGGTAGTATCGTCGATTGCTTGCACGTCGACATCGACTGCGCTGGGAGGAGCCATTCTGGGTGAATATTCTCGACGTCAATTGGTAATTCGGATATATCAACGGATGGTCTACGATCAGAATATAGATGCCTTATATCGGACAATCACCATGTTATTTGACTCATCATCGCAGCGCCTTGCGCCCTGCTATCTACAAGAACTTTTGGGCCGAATATCTCCGGCATCGCAGCATATCGATAGCCTCGATTCGCTCCGATACGGCTTCGGCACCCGTGTGGCTCGGAGATAACCCCTTCCAACATGGACATGACAAAAACATCGATGGCCACAAACATTACGAGCCTCTTATCGAATCCGAATGTGAGGTAAGTGATTTGAAGTGGTTCGTGATCTGGGGAGAAAGCGGAATATTGACAAGCAAATCTCGGCGCAATCGTATTGAGGTGACACAGCAAATGTACAAGATCCTGAAGATAACGAATTGTCCTCGAGTAAAATTCGATGGCTAATCGAAGGCTAAAAGACTACGGAATGCCCTTGCGTATGAGCTGCACTACAACCTTGGTAAACGCAGATTCGAATAGTCGTATTCATCTTGCTCTTCAAGCGCGACGTGAAATGTTTTGACGCCGCTCGAGCGAAATTTCTCAGACGAAAGCGACCGTTGTGGCCTTTGAAGCCAGAAAATTCTGAGCCTAAAGCGTACAGCAGTTCTCAATGAGTAAGCAGGTGTATCGCTTGTCGCTGTGAAGGGCCCAAGGCACTGAACATGGACTAGAGGCATCCTTGAATGCGTCCGGAATGCTGTCAGACGCGAGTAGAAACGCCCTGCTTTCCTACTTTGTTCCAATGGTCTGGCATGATGTAGATGATTGTTTTGATCAAGCGCGCGTGTTCTGTCAAGCTAAGCCGAATCTCTTGTTGAACTCGTCAAAAAGTTTGGGGCTGATCTCATCGCTGCTGTTGCCTTCGACCGTCCAGAGAACGCCCAAGTTGTCGTAGTGGTCCAATAGCGGTTGGCTGGTTTCTTCAAACTTCTTGAGGCGAGCCATCCAGGTCTCGGGCTTGTCGTCGTCTCTCTGAACCAATGTTTCTCCGGTGATATCGTCCTTGCCAGCGACCTTAGGTGCGTTGAAAGTGGTATTGTAGACCCTGCCAGAGGCAGCATGAATCCAGCGATTGCAAATGCGGTCAAGAATAACCGATGTAGGCGTGTTCAACTGTACAACAAGATTGATTGGAATCAATTTGTCGAGTTGGATTGCCTGGTCTACAGTCCGAGGGAAGCCATCAAGAATGAAAGAGGCGCTTGGCTGATCGCTGAAATTATACTGGCCATGCGTCGAGGGTGTGGTTATGAAATCGTCTTGTGCAGGCGCGAATGTTTCTAGAGGGTTCAGAGAGGAAGCGGTCGAGTTGATGGTAAGAGGCCTCTGCGACGAAGGAGTGAGCCAACCGCGGGTGGTCAATTCGTTTGTGATCAGACGCAAGATGGTCGAGTCGGGGACGAGGGAGCCCGAGTTCATGAGTGACTCCGCCTGGATGCCTAGTGTTGAGAGATTAGCACGTGTCGTATACATGAGCTGTAGAGTGGCAATACCTAGAGGTGTACGCCTGCGCACATTGTCTCTCAAGAGGTCTCCAGAACTGATCGAGGCCAGTTGAGGAAATCGCTTGAGCATGCGCTCAGACTGGGTACCTTTTCCAACACCAGGAGCACCGACCAAGATAATACGAGCGGCCCTTCGGAGTTGCATGGCGTTTGAGAGCGAACGGATGTGGAGTGGGTGGTGGATGTGATGGGCCAAGCGACTGCACGGAAAGTGACCTGTGATCCTGACGTGGAGTCGGGCCGAGTGCTTTGATCACAATAACTTCGATGAAATGAGAGTCGGATAGATTGTAGGCTGATATGCCGATGGAGGAAGAGACAGGCAGGACGAACGACTGAGGTGGATGTGACAAAGGCAGCACGAACAGGACAAGTAATAATTGTGTTGCTCCACGCCCAGCCGTCCGAGGCTCGGAGGCAGAACGTTGAGGACTGCGGCACTGCGGGGTAACCCCCGAACACCGATGACGCTCGGTCAAGCAGATCCCTCGGTCTGTGCTTTTTCTGCTTATTTTTATGAAGCACAGAGAGAGCTTTTATGCGAATGGTCTGGGTGACTGCGTAAACGTGACTTGAGGTTCAAGAAAGCGCGCTAGCTGTTTTCGTCTCATCGATAAGCTTCTCGCAGAAACGACATCGTGCTAGGAATCATATCAATGAAGCACGACAATAAATCAGGACGACTCCCAACAAGATAATGATATCGAAACTATCTGGTCTTGCCAGTATCGTTCATACGAATCAGAACACACAGCTCAAAGACATTTTGACATGAGTCAGACGCACTGATCGATTTGGTGACTTCCTTCGATGTCCTCTGACATGCTCAGGGTAGAGCGCTCATACGCACACGCATAGACTGCTATCTGGATGTCTAGCACAAGAGTCTATTTTTTGATTGTGACTAAAGTATCTACATGATTTTGGAGCCGGGACGCTCAACGAGAGAGGCAGCTTCAAAGCCAGTTCGCAGAGTTGCACTACTATACACCGGTCCCCTTTCATGTATCATCTAAGGTTTTAGGCAAGCAGAATCTACCTGCTTGATGTCAACATGCTCATGCTGTAATTGACATGTTGATGCTCGGACATGCTGACTTCCTAGATCTATCAAGCCCCAGTTGTGCCGCACATGGCCTAGAGCTCGCCTGTAGCACTTCTGTATCAGATAATGGACAATGAGCAATGCTACAAGACGTGCAGAAGAGTCAGGAAGCGAAAAGAGAGTGTGATGTATTGATGTAAGTCACATTGTTATCACGATGGCAGATCGTTCATCTTTGACGGACTGTTTGAATTGTGCTAACACCACGGTCCCTGACCCCAAGAGCAGTAAGATTACTCGCAGCTTGAGAGGATTGCTCTCGGATACCAAGCATCGCTAAGAAGAAGAGACACAGCACTTGAGTCTGTCTCGCTGGACTGACACCGTGTACCAATCACTCTGGTGCCGGAAGAAGAATGTGTGCGGATTGAGAGATTGAACGATCAAGAAGATTGAGAAGGTGTGTAGAGGTACCTATGGGAAACACCCCAAGACCCGCGGTATAGGATTCTGGGGTTGACAGGCTATGTAGCGACAAGCCAGGAAGAGAAAGCGTGGAGAAATTCTTTGGCTGGAAGAGAAGATGGACAAGTTGATCAAGAGAATTTCCATCTGTTGCCGCAAACAGTACACTCGCAGAAGGTGGTCATAGGTTCATCGGCGGATCTGGTCTGGGCCTGACTGTAACTGACCTTTTTCTGACCGCACTTGCCGCATGTCAAACTGGCACTGATACTCCGCTCGGCCTGTGCGACCATGGCCTTGTCCATGTTCTCCTTTTGCAATCTTTCATCCTCGGCACGTTGTTTGTCACTCTTCAATTCCTCGTGTGTCATGCGAACGAAGCGTTCGGGCTTGATGAATCCTGAAAGCACCTGACTACGGAGCTTCGGGTTGGATTTGTTTTTGAGGTTTTGATAGAGTGATCTTATGCGCTGGCGGTACTCGGGACTACCTTCGGGCTGATAGGCATTGTAAGCGGCGAGCTCGACGGAACGAGCGACGGTCAAAATGTCCTGGGAGGCTGCAGAAACATGTTAGATTCGTAAAGACTCTCCGAAGCCGCATCTAGTGCTAGCACATACCGTCAGGCGACATGAAGGCCAAGCCGTCATACATCAACTTGATGCATGCGTCTCGAGTCTGGTTTGCAGTGGCAGCGCAGTCGACCTTGTCAGAGACGCTGTTGCGCTTCTCAAGGTCTCGATGGGGCTCGGCCTTAGTCTTTGCTGAAGCAGCAGGAGCTGGAGAGGATTTTGCAGGCGCAGGAGAATTTGTACCGCTAGAAGCAGCAGTTGCAGGGGATTTCTTGACATCGGCCTTCCATTTGTTCACTAGCTGGCTAGCCTGCCGTGCGACGTGCGCATCCTTGTTCTGGCGCAACTTGTTGACGTGCACACCGATCTTGGTCTGGCGCAACAGCTTTTCCGTAGCCGTCCATTCCTTCAAGCCTTCCAAAAGCGATAGCAAGGTGGCTGGAGGGTCGCCGCCGGCAGCTGCCTTTGCCAGTTGTTTGCCGCGCTCTTCAATGTCCTTTGCGTCCATGCTCGCCAGGTGTTGCGCAGCCGCGTTTCCGATTTAGAAAAGCGTCCAATCGCTGTCGCTGGATTTCTGTCTGATCGAATGCGCGTTCGAGTTGGCGGTGCAGTGTGATGTCGAGGTCGAAGAGTGACGAGAGTCGAGAATGAAGACGAAATGATACAGTGGCAGCTATGCGCGCGTGCCTGGAACTTCGAAGGTCAAAAGTTGACTACGTCGATGCGGGGAAAGCAGAGCCTCGTCGCCTCGTCTTTTGATCTTTTGCTTCGATGCTGCTGCTTGCCTTCACTTTGAGTAATCAATTTCATACATGGCAAGATTGACGTTCACCCCCAACTCCCGATCTTGTCGTGGTACAAGTGCCGTCATCGTTGTACAAGTCTTTCCATGTGGATGACAAATGATCTGCCCCACCTACGAATAGTCCCTCACTTTCTTAACCACATCATAACTGATCAACTTCACCTTGCCTGAGATTTGACCCAATTCTTCTCACACATATCTTTCGACATGTCCTTGGCCATCATTGGAGCTTCTGGAAAGCTCGGCGGTGCTACGCTGGACGCCCTCCTAACTCACAATCTGCATCCCAAGGACCAGATAGTATGCTGTACTTCATCCAAACCAGGTAGTGATACCTGGTCTTCTCTCGAGCGGAAGGGTGTTCAAGTCCGTCATGCCTCCTTCGACGACAAAGCCTCGATTGAAAAAGCCCTTTCTGGTTGCGACAAGTTTTTTTTGGTCTCTACCCCTAAGATCGATATGGACTACAACGATGCCCCTCTTGGCTCCGGTCGCGAGAAGCATCACTTCACTGCTATTGATGCAGCCCGGTCCGCTGGTGTGAAACACATCTACTACAGCTCTTTGGCTTTCCAGAACCCTTCCAAATCTTGCGTCATGCAAGCTCACATCCGCACCGAGGCCTACCTTGCAAAACTACAGGACATCAAGTATACTGTCATGAGGGAAGGTCTCTACAATGAAAGCTGGCCGCTGTATGCAAGTTATTATGACCTGAAAGACGACCAAAGATCAGAAGTCCCTGTCGGTGGCGATTCACCCATCAGCTGGACAGCGATTCCTGACCTTGGCCTCGCGAGTGCTTTGGTTATCGTTGCACCTTCGTCCGAATACGCTTCCAAGACCTTCTACCTCTCGGCAACAAAAGGCGCAAAGACCATCAACCAGGTTCTCGAGAAAGTTTCTGAGGCGAGATCCAAAAAAGTATCAACCAAGGTCGTCACTCGCCAAGAACTCGAAAGCTACTATGTACAGGACTTGAAGCTCACGGAACCTGCTGCCAAGTGGTGGGCAGCAACTTATGATGCTCTGAGGGACCAAGAATGTCTGATCAACGATTCGACTCTGGACAACCTGTTGGCCAGTAAGGGTCTGAAGGCCAAACCTGTCGAGGAGACGATAGAGGAAATGCTTCGTGCTTGACAGAATTCTTAGCTAGCACTCACCAAGCTGCCTAAGCCTAATAAGCAAGATCGGCATCTTCATCCTTCTCCACGACCCAGTCATAGACCAATCTGATCTTGTGTTCCTCCTTGCCCTTCTTGACAACAATCCGTCTCGTGTGCCGTTTCAGCCCATCAACTATCTCAAACCCCCACACCTGCTCTGCAATCCAATTGGGGTTCTTGCCTACGCTCTCCACGAATATCTGGAGAACTTGGCCATCCTCTCGAGCTAGAGAGGGCTCATCCCATCCTTGCTTGAGATACTCAATCTCGACCTCGTCCAACTTGATGTATCGCGTACGTCCATTGACTTTGCCAAAGATTCGGTCATCCTTTTCGCGCCATTGGAAATCCACGATACGATCTTCCAGATTTCGAATGTTGCCTGTGGTGACTTGCTCGCTGTCTATGTGCATGAGGTTGTCTTCATCGACGAACTGCTGGCTGATCAGTTTCAGCCTTATGGAAACGAGAAATTTGGCGAATACCTGTTTGACATGAAGGGTGACGTTCGAGAACTTGACGGCTTGGCGGACGATCCAGCCTATGCCTTGCTTTACACTGATGAGATGACTTCTAGCACATATGGACTGGGCGGTCTACCATTGACAAGGCGGCGTCGGTCGAATCTGACAACTGCTTGTTCTGGTTCATTCAGTGACTGGCTATCACGGTCACACTCACCGATGTAGACATGCTTGCAGGGAAGTCTTCAATTGATTTGGCATCTCATTTCGCCCAGTATTCCTTCAGCTCGCAATCAATGTGCACGCCCTGCTACTAGCTTGTCTCGAAGAAAACTCTGTCTTTCCATTGTGGTCCTCTGCAGTCATGTCTACAAGGCAGCATAACCTCGGTAGGGCGGACGATACTCACGAGATTGTATGTACCCGAGAGATTGCGGAGGTTCACAGAATCCGGGACAGCCATATTTGAACAACAGAGCGTAGTACTGGGAGGCTTGAATGTCTTTTGCGAATGTATGAGTGTATGTGTCTTTCTTGTCCTCGAGGGAAATGCTGTTGGTAATTATGGCAGGATGCGGGGTGGTCCGGGCTGAGCGACTTGGCGTGATGAGTCGGCGCCTAGCAATGGTTGAAGAGCAAGCACCAAAATTTTGTCCTCGCAAGCGAGTTCTCTGGTAATGGTCATGTCGAGATTGTGGCGTTTTAAGACATCTTTGATCTATCGGATAGATTGTTAGCACAGATACGTGGTTCGTCGTTTCGTTAGTCAATTTTGAGAGTGGCATAACAATCAGAGAGAAGATTAAGGTCCCCAGCAACTTCGAAGTGGTCAGAATACTGGTTAAGTACGTATGGAACTAAGCACAGCATCGACCTTGGCTTTTCCCGCGAAGCCATCGGTCTAAGGATGATGTCTCATCAGGATAGGGGAGCAGCGGTGGTGCATTGTGATGTGACTTACATGTTTGCGTCCATCCCCAAATGGATAAGCCTCCATGCCTGATTTGGAGGGATATCTCATTTGATCACATTGTCCTTCTTTCCCAGCGTCGGCCATAGAAATTTGGGATTTTGGGGTGCATGTTTGTTTGAATCGCCTGGTGCAGGTTGGTCCTCGTTACCATAGGAAACTGTTTTGCGACCGCTGGATGCGCTGCGAGTGAGCTTTGCATGCTTTGTAGATAATGGGTCTGTTGATTCTTCATCACCGTAAGCAAGATCAATGGAGCTTGCCTTTTGCTCATCCAGTTCGCGAGCAATTCTACGATGAGTCAAATGCTCCGGATTTGATCCAGATACATCGATGAATCTTTGCCATTTTCTTTTGCCTGTAGTCTGAGATTCTGGAGCGCTTGCCGAACGCGATCTGATCTCCTCATCGGCAGTTTTTGGCTCGATATCACCTACTGGTTGAAGCGATCTGCTAGAGACATCAGGAACAGCTTCATCTTCTGAGGTTTGGCGTCTTGCTCTGCGTTCTCGTAGAAGCGCCTGGATTTCACTATGTCTGAACATGGCAATCTGATCATCAGTGAGTGTTCGCTTGACGCCGTCAGGATAGTAGCCAAGGCCGTCATCGCCACCGTGATCTTCGATGTCACCAACGAGCTTCATAGTAACATCGTGGTTCCTGTTGGAGGACCCAGACCCGGAGCTCAGTGAGGAAAAGTGCTTGTCGTGAAAAACACGTAGATCGTCCTATGTGTTGGTCAGTAGCATGCTTCGTTCATAATCGGATGTCATTTTCCTGACCTCTGACACCAAAGGCAACTGGAGTTGGCGAGCATCCATGATACTAGATGAACAAGTTTTGGAGCAATGTCGAAACGACACTCATACCACCACGCGTTTGATGGCGCGCGTGTCGAATTCCCCATTACGACGCCAAGAGCTGGCCGGGGTCGTGTGGAGTCCAGCCAGAACCAACCACCATGATTCTTACCAACATCCCTAGCACATCCTCAGTATGAAGACTCGCGCAACCTTTGCCACATCACTCATAGCGGTTTGTTTAGTCTCCGCAACCTCTGCGAAGCTCTTCACTGCAAACGCCCAGAATCCACAAGCAAATCTCGTTCTCCCAAAACCTCACGACGTCATGTCTGGCAAAGATGTCACCATCTCAGACGTTCTCGGCAAAGAACGCAGTATCAACATCTTTGCAGGCTTTACTCGTGACATCGAATCTGTATCAAAGCGTCTCGAGAGCGCATCCAACACCACCTTGCTTGCGCCACTCAATTCGGCCATCACTAGGCTCCCGAGAAAGCCATGGGAAGATCCCCAAGATTATGCTGCTCTAGGCCAAAACGCCTATGATGGTCAAAGTGGTGAGGACAGAGCACACAGGAATCTGAGACGTTTCGTCGAAGCGCATGTTGTTCCAGAATCGCCCTGGGCCGAAGGCCAGAGGGTTCAAACGCTTGGTGGTGATATAGTGTGGTGGGAGCATAAAGATGGAAAGAAACTGGTGAGGATCATTTGTGTTGTTCCAGTCGATGCACCGGCTAACTTTCTTGTCAGATCCAACCTGGCGATATCGAAATCTCGAGTATTCCCAGCAAGGTCGCCAATGGAGAAGTTTGGATCCTAGAAGGTGTGCGCAACTACGCCTAGCCACAGCCCCTACATATCATGTTTCATGCGTTTGATGATAGGCGTTGACGAGTTTTGAATTTGGGTATTTAACAGCAAAGACTTCCAATCTCTGATCCTATCCCGAATGTAATTTTTTCACTCTTTGTGTACCTTCGTACAAGGCTCTATCGATTGCAGCTGCGACGGTGAGTGTACCACCAATGACGGCGCAAACGCCAACGAGGAAACTGGAGAAGCTCTTGCTCCGGGTTTCACGATTGATGACCTTCATAGGTGAGATATCCTGTGGGTTTGTCAGTCCATGGGTCCGCAAAAAAGGAAACAGACCGTCACTTACGTAGGAGAAGAAGACACCAGGGATACCTCCTCTGGCGTGCAGTCTCTCTTTGTGACCCTCCTGGCGATCATCACCACCTGCGAGACTACGCTTGTGGCTGGTTACACTGTACTGATGAGTCTCGATGCTACCAGACTCGCCGTGGCCATAGCTTCCCAAGTCAATAAGCTCATGCGGCAGATCAAGAATCGAGTTCTTCTTCTCCCAACCCAGAGGGAGATAAGCTGTCGAAACAACCTTGACAAAGTACATGTAGTTATAAGCCTTTTCGTTTGTCTTTTGCTCAGTATCGTCGAGAGGGTTGAGATGATGGTTTGTCCAAGCCATACCCTTCTTGCCGATCCTGGAAACAATGTCATCAGGGAGCTGAGGGCCGAAACGAAGGTGATGGATGTTGTGTGAAAAGGTGTGTTCGATGTTGTTGCCGCCAGCCCAGTAGTTTTCGAGATCATGAACGTGCATGTTGCCGTTGCTAAAAGACTTGCCGGGAGCAAAGTGGAAATTGCCAACGACCTTGTTGACACGAATTCCACCTTCGATACGGCAGCCTTCTCTGCGCTGCTCGTCGAGATGCTCCGAGTAATGCTCGCGTGTACACTGTTCAACATTTTCTCCTCTTCCAAAAGACCAAGAGACGCTAGCATAAGCATCACGAACCTCAGCACACGTGTTGCAACAGCCGGGCTTTTTCGCATTTCCAGGAGCAGGTGCGCCATAACACTCTCCGCAGTATTCAGGGTCCAGATGGGTGGCAGGATCATCGCTGTGACTGGGAGAGGTCAGCAACAAGTTGGCCAAAAGAATATCAAGTGCAGTCGTACAGATCAAGGGCCTTGCTCTCAATGGCATGACCACCCTCAGACTCGGGAGCAAGTCTGACTTTGTTGACACCATGCATCACGCCTGTCTGGATCTCACCAGACACATCCATAACATCTAGAGTGAGTAGCTCACACGGCACTCGAGGGAATGAAATGTTCATATGAATCTCCATCTTTTCTCCTCTTCCTTTGTCGACGATAAGCTCGGGGTGAACAAGCACTCTTCGATAGTCGGCATACTCTCCCCAGACGAGCCACAAAATCACCAACAGAGATGTGAGGGTGACGATGCCGCCAGAAGTCGTGCGCACCCGTGCATCTTCGACCGTCTTGGTAAAGGCGTCCAGACGCGTGAACCGGGATTTGACTGGCATGATGGCGACCGTTGAGGTGTGGCTAGGGGCAAACGAGAAGGAGTGTAGAGAGGTCCGGCTGTATTAGCACAGCATTCAAGCAATTCTCAAGCCCGGAGGCTCTGACGAGTGTCGGGGATAGATGGTCCAAAAGCTCGAGTTTCTAAGAAGCCACCTTTGACCTTTCACTGCTGATACATGGACCCTCGGGGGCTTGGACGCACGTCCCTCGGTTCGGCTTTCTCGCCTGGATGCCATGTGGACATGATACAGTAATACAATTTTATGTCGATTCAGTCGCTTGGACATTGGGTATCATTTATCACATATATATATCACAGACGCCAAGGTCAACTTACCAGACCTCTATGCAATCTTCCGACCCACATTGCCCACTCCTCTGCCGACAATCGAGACAACGATATCTCCTTGGTTGCTACCGTCTCTCAGGCCCCATCCACTCATGCCAAACTCCCTAAGGTCGCGAGCCAGTTGCACAACCTCTTCGGTACCTAGCACATCCTTGCCCAATACCAGTCTTCCTACATCTTCGCTTCCCATGGCCATCAGCGTCAGCATCGTCGGTGCTGCCACAATCGAAGCACATCCTGCCTGTGAAATGCTTTCTAGCAGTTGATATGCACAAGCCTTGCCGATGTCTTCTGGTGCTTCACCACCTGCTGCCGAGCTAGCCACATCTGCCGAGTATAGAACCCCAGTATTTGACTCTGCCACCAGACTCAGTCCAAAACCAACTCCAATCTTCTTCTTTGCTGCCGCATTGTTTCTTTCCGGGGCGGGAATTAACGGTGCTGAGGATACGTCCGAGAAAATGTATGTGTCTGCGACGAATTGGTTGAGCACACCTCGTGCTGTGTCGATCATTCTAGCGTTGTTTGCACCGGCTACACCAGTCGCATATGCCACACCGCGTATCCTCTTGACCCTTCCGGGGTTCATGATGTGTATTGTTTTGGGTAGCCTGACTTGATGGCCAAAGACCAGCTGAACCTCTCCACCACCACCTCTACCACCAGGCCCCGGATTTGATCGTTTGAGCACACGAAGCTCAATGTTGTTTTGGATGCCAAAGTTCTTGTAGAGGGGAAGGATTGCCGTTCGAACAGTATCCACACTAACGTCGCCTTTGTCTGTCGCGCTTGTGATGACACCAGGACCAGTGAACATGACATTGACCTGTGCTTTGGAAAAGGCTGCCAACATGCATAGAGGTATGAGGAACCAGCTGATGCCTCTAGCACAGTCTCGAGGAAGTTCATGCTTTATCACGCCACCACTTGCTCCATATCCTGCGGCACTGCCCACGATGAGACCAGGCTTGTAGACGAGAGTGGTACCGGTCATGGAGAACTCGATGGCAGATCCATTTGTGATGGCGTCCAGAAGTCGTAGAAATGAAACTTCGTGCGGCGCGAGACCAGGGTTCGTGTGAGATGATGCGCGGATCTGCGAGATGCGGACAGGTCGGCCGGTGAGTGTCGCGAGGACGAGGCGGGTGGTAAGGTGTCCAGCACCATTGAATTTCAGCGGCGCGGTGGATTGTGTAGTCGCCATGATGCTGTGTCGATGATCTGGATCCAAAGGGAAATTTCTGAGATTTTCTTATCCGGCGTTTTGATCAACCAAAGTCCGCTGCGGAGAGCTTCGGGAGTGCCCCACAGTCGTGCCCTCTTAAATTACTGGACCTTTGACTCGAGACCCTGCTTCTTCTTCATATCTCAATAATTTGGTCTCTGGACATCGACATTCTTGTACCGCAAAATCCACCGCTTCCACCAACGCATCGCTTCCATACCGTGCCAAGATATACCCCATGTTGGGCTCGAGGGTTCGTTGATCTACAACTTACTAACTCAGCAGGCTCAGAATTCTTGCAGCACAGTCGGCGGTCTAGCTACCAGACAGAGCATGTTGCAGATACACCGTCACGTCATTGTTACAATCAACAGCGATCTCAACGGACACGGATCCATGGTGGGTGGACATCAAAGAGAAGTGGCATTCTATAGAGATGACTGGCTTCTGAAGGACAGACGTCAGAGAACTGGAACATCTGCCGTGAGATGCTCCGTGGCTTGGGTAATTCGCAATGACCTTGTTTTGAGGTCTTCGTGTTCATAACGTTTTGATGGCCGTGGATGCTCCGAGTCCTGGTTCGCTTACTGAGCGTAACCATCGCCGCCGGTGTTTTGGTAACCACCGCCGTAGCCACCCTGGTTTCCGCCGCGCCAGTTGGAGCCGCCGCCGCCGTAGCCGCCGCCCTGCTGGTTGTCGTAGCCGCCACGGCCGCCGCCTGTAGGGTTGTCAGTCATGATCGTCATCTTCGATCTGCTGGAAGACCTACCGTAGCCACCACCATAGCCGCGATCGCCACCACCGTAGCCACCGCCGTAGCCACCACGACCACCGCCATATCCACCTCGGCTCTGGAAGCCGCCGCCGCCGCTACCACGCTCAGAAGCCTTGTCCACACGAATGGTACGGCCGTCGAATCTGCAATGTTCAGTATCTCGTGTTCAACGTGCGGAGCATGGAAAAGTCGAAACGAATGCGCAATCTTGTGTGTGCGCACAGCAAAGGATCCGTCGTCGATTTTGGCTTTTTTTTTTTCGTAACTCACTCGATCTCGTTCATGGCCTTGATTGCGGCATCGGCCTCATCCTCATTTGAGAAGCGCACGAAGCCGAAGCCACGGCTGCGTCCAGTGTCACGGTCCTTGACGACAACCTGGTGGGTTTTGTGTCAGTGATGGGTTCGTGATTCCATGGTGTGAAAAGCGCGCGCAATTCTTACAGCTTCCTCAACGACGCCAAACTCCTCGAACTTTGTGCGCAGAGCAACGTCGTCAGTGTGCCAGGCAAGGCCGCTATTGATAATAGTTAGCATAGAGCTGTAGAAGCACATTTGACTGATACTTACCCAATGAAAAGCTTCGACATGATGATTGATGGTTTTTGATGAAGGTCTGAAGGATGAATTAGAAACGCCTGCAAGAGAGCTGGTTGAGGATGACGAAGCGGGAGGAGCAGCAGGCGACACGTCGGTTGATGAGCTCACCTGGAACTGGGGGGATTTGAAGCGGGGAGAGGGGGGGCACTTTGACTGAAAGTGGTCAAAGACAACTTCGTCAGATATAGTGCCAATGCTATGAAGCTCAAACGACTCACAACGAGGGCAACCGATAGCTCTGAGGGTGTTTGTATGTGTGAAAGCCTTCCTCAAAGGAGTGATTGCAAAGCGAGGAATGGAAGGAAAAAGTGACAGGACTGTCGTGAGAGAGCACGTGGAATGTCTACTTTGCAGCCCAAGACTGAAGCTAGATAATGCCGGTAAAGGTTGATTCGTGATCCGCAAGAAGATAGCGCGTTACTTGAAATGGTGGGGTCACTCACGAATGGCAGCAGGGCGTACCAGGAAAGGCTCACGACACGACACGACACGATTATGATCATTTCAACATGGAAATTGATTGGGATTACAATTCTTGCAGACTCAATAACTCCTGCATGAGACACCAATGAGCAATGATTGGAATACTCCGATAGCGGCTGGGATCAGTCGTTCCGTCAGCCACAAGCTCACATGCATGAACCGCCGGTCTGTCAACATGCAGCCGTCCTTGAAGAGAGGGAGCTCATGCGTGCGCCGGTGTGCTGGATGTTTGTTTAAGCGATATTTCCCTGATTCCCGTTCTGCTGCATTTACTGTATGAATACCAGGTGTCAGTTGGCTAAACAAACATTTCAGCTCGAATGAGAGTTGCATGTTTCGATACTTGGTATGCGCTTCTCTTGCAGCTCTCCTAACCATGTCTCTACAGGTTCAACAGATTATTCGCATATCAAGCTGCATGCCGCTGCGAATTCAACCAACCGTACAAACACTCCATACGTTTTGCTGCACGCCTCAATTTGTGTGACTTTGACACAGCCCAACAACTGCAATTGGTAGTGAGAATGCATTGGTGAGATGCCCAACACGAGCTCGTAGAAATTTGGAAGGATCTGGGATGTAGTTGCCTATCACGCTCTTTCCCGATGCAAGACTTCGCCCAGTTCTCGGCATTGCTATCTGCAGGCATGCGATTTCGAACATATCAACTCGAATATCACAAGGCTTTCTGAAATATGAATATTGACCAATGGATCGAGACTCTGGGACAAGCGGACCCGCCTAGCGAACAGCATGCATCTACCAGTCAACCCTATGTCACTCGGAAACGTGGACGAGGCTCTAAAAGAAGCTCCTTATTGGAGCCATTTGTCGATCGCGTCCAACCTACCCTAGATACTAGTCCTGCGGAAACGGTATGCACCTCACCTTCCAAGTCAAGCAGTGTCGCGAGGACAACATCAAGCTACTTTCTTGCCACGACCTCGTTCACTTCCAACGGAAAGTATGAAAGAAAGCCACGACATCGTACAAAAGCAGACAAATATCATCCAAAGCCAAAACACAAGTCAAACCCCGAGAAGAAGAAAAGAGAGAAGAAGCAAGGGCAATCTCGCTGCAATAGGCACAAGAACAAGGCACCCCGGGGTCTGGTCCAGAGCTTCCATGCGAAAAACGTTTCCAAGAATAGATTGACTGTAACTACCGGGCCTCAAACAAACTCCAGACACAACGCTGACCAGAGGATCTAGCTTGATGGTAGCAAAGCTGGTCTATACACAAAAGGTCGATCGTCCGGTCCTATGAAGGGTCAAGGCCGTAAGACATGGACATTTCTTCATAATTCGCTACGCTGACCTGAACAGTTCCAGATCTA